>CM022945.1:114676463-114781697 GCA_012931725.1 Litsea cubeba
TATACTGAGTGTTAATGTCACATGGATGGATGAAATTGAGAACTGAAATGAGTATCTTGGTAGGGCAGAAATCATTACTTCACAAACAATGTCATGTTACTTCAAGCAATTACACATTTTTCATCATGCATATCACAATTACAAGACAACTGACAAACACTAATCAGAAAGAAATTTATTTATTTTCTTCCTTTCTTCGGCCGCATGTCTCATCTCTTCAACTGCAACACATACTATCTCACTCAGTTTGTCCATTGTCTTCTTCATATCCTCCATAAGCGCTGCTACATTCTTGTCATAGTCAACTTCATCCTTCCATATGAATCTACCACAACCCTTTTTATCCTACAAAAAGAGTAGACATTAATTAACCCAATATTAATGCTGGTGTTTTTTTAATCAGCACATTAAAACATTGTCGTTAGATTAATAAAAAAAAATGTATACCTTCCAATTAGGACATCTCCAAAACTTCCTATTTGGATTAGAGTTTTATGAAAGGTCAGACAAATCATCTCTCCACATTGGCACTTAGGCACGTAATCACTGGAAATAGAATACGACGATGCCATGCTCTCGACCTACGAAAATGTGCGTTAAAAAAATTTCAGACTCAGATGAAGGGAGACAGAAATTACTTAAATTTCAATGAATCCAGGACAGGGATAGAGGAATCTCATTCGATTGCTTGATACCATGAGAATTATCCTAGAAGTAGGATTTGAATCCTAAAAAGTAAAACCCCTACCGATGATGAGCTGCTAAAGGGTGCAATACAAATTTCTGAAGGGTAAATTTTTGCAAATTGAAGCTTTTGCTAACAAAAACACATCATATTTTCAAACCACCACCCAGGTATGGACTTGGAAGATGTTATCTGGACTGGTGAATAATAGTAAACATAGAAATTTATCTTTTCATCAAAAAAGAAAAAAAAAAAAAATTCTGTAATGGCCATATCAGGCAAAGTATCAGGTTTACTCAGTGTGAACTTAAATATATTGTTCTTCCAACCACTTTCCACAACTGCTTTCCAATGTATCACTGAAAGACCTTGGAACTCTCTGTTATGAACACAACCTAACTGATACTTTCACATTTCTAATTGCCACAATCAATTGCTTTTTCCTACACATTTGGAAAACTCATCTAGGTCTCTTTCCAGAATATCCCATCCGTCACTAAAGGGAGACAAATTCCATTAGTTTTTACAAACAGAGAATGATGCTGCACAGAAAGTACCAAATAGACCACGGCATCATAAAATATCAAATACCAAATAAAACTCTGTACCAAATAGCACAGAGTATGAGTTCCATTCTCAATGTTCCAGGCGGGAGGGATTTACTCTTTGAAAATGAATCAAAGGTTTGAAAAGGAACACCAAATAGAACACAAAATCATAAAATGGGCAAAAAGGAAAAGCAAACCATAATAAGGCTTGAAAATCCATCGCACAGAGACACAAACTACGCTAAGAGGCAACCTAGAGACAGATACTTCAAAATCCATCAGCTATTGATATGTTGTGTTCTTTTCTTTCTCTCTCTTTCTTATTTTTATTTGTGAAATTGTTGTCCGTGTAGTATAATGCCTTGAATATGTATCATCTGGGCAGCACCCAGAGATATCTACTGTCTAATGCACTCAGTTTTCTGTTTACATCAGTTGTATCATGTCATGTCTGAGCACAAGAATGCGAAAAAACAGGGCAAGGGATTGGTTGATTTGAATCTGGATCCTGAGGCCTGGGGGCGAAAAAATATGTTTGAAAAGGAACACCAAATAGAACACAGAATCATAAATAAAAGGAAAAGCAAACCATAATAAGGCTTGAAAAGGAACATGAAGGAACCCATCAAACCAAGATCAATCAAATCTGTGAATGCACCAACGATCTCTGCTTGAAAAAAAAAAAGTTTACCTTGCTGACGCACACGATCAAACCCTAGAACCTCGAAACTCCCTTCTCTGCGATGTAAAGGGCGATGAGGATGAGGAGCTTCGATAGCAGGAGATCCCGGAGCAGAGAGGAAACCGGTCCTCTTTCTCGTCGCTTGTGCAGCCGTGTGTCTCAAGCCGTGGAAGACGAAACCCTCTCTCTGGGTTTTTCGCTTGAAAACACGGAAGGGGGAAAGGAAAATAGAGAATGGGCGCCAGTCTGGAAAAAGTGATCCGTTATATGTGTTTCGGGCCAGCCGTTGGATCTACTTTAATGATCCAACGGATGTGATGAGGGTTCTCATATAAAAGGTGAGAATAGTTCCCACCTGAATAAATCCGATATATATATATAAAAGAGATTACCTTCACATCCATATCCAAAGCCAACAAGTTAAATGTGAGGGCCCCCACCTATATATATATATATAAAGAAAGTTGTCGTTGACATCGAAGCCTGGTCCCAAGTGGGTCCTTTGGCTTTCCTCTTTTATTTGAGGGGGCATTAACCTACATATAGACACATTTTTCTAACATTGTGGTGGTTAGCCGTGCTTTGGATATACTCAAATAATCTTCAACTCTCCTTTACTTTATCATATACCGATGCTTCCCTCTGAGAAATATAATTATATAGTCAACCCTAACATAGTTGGAACAAGGATCTTACGATAATGTGCCGCCCCTAAATACTCCTGGAGTTGAAAATGACTGGATGAATGTCAAATTTGTTGTATGTTTGGGCCCAATAGGCTCCATATGGTTCGACCATAGAGCCTCAGCGGCTCCTTCATTGTAAGGATCACATTAGCTTCCTTAGTTTTACACACACATTACCAATAATCCGGAGAGTACAGCTTCACTAGATTGATGGAGAATACCGATCTCTTGAGCATTATATACGTAGAAACTGAGGTAGCGTTTAGTTCGCTGGATTGGCTTTAGGCAGGATTAGAATGGAGAGTAGAATGAGCCTGGAATGGAATGAGGCGAGAATAGTCATCTTCATTCTAATGTTTGGTTTTATTGAAGAAACAATCCAGTAATGGAATTCTTATTTTTGTTCTAGCGTTTGGTACGCTGGAATGATGCCTGGAATGGAATAAAATTTACACTAAATTGACCGAAATACCCTCCTCTTCCTCCCCCGTCGCCGGTTGGGAAGGAGACTAGGGCCTGCCGGCCTCCCTCCGCGCCACTGATTTGAGTCGTTGACCATTTTTCTCAACTTTTCCTGTGCATCTCACAACGTTGCAAACCCCTCTTCAGCTCTGAGTCGTTTCTCTCAGGTCTCTGAAGCATAAAAATAGCACCCATCATCATCCCCTATTTCCCAGCTAAGACCAAGCCAAGATAATCTCCCCTATCTCCATACCATCTATTCAGTTTCTGTGATTGTTTTGATTGAATATTAAGAAATGAAGAATACCTAAGTCGCCGTCGTCGTTGTCATCATCAGAAGGAAAGGGAACATGTAGAATTAAAAAGCTAAGACCAAGCCAAGAGATTCTCTCCCCATCTCCATACCATCTATTCAGTTTCTGTGATTGTTTTGGTTGAATATTAAGAAACGAAGAGTACCTAAGTTGTCATCGTCATCAGAAGGAAAGTGATAAATTAGGAACACCTAGGTCAGAATTTATAAATGGGAGTTTGAAAGTTTTTTCAGGCTACTAGAATGGATTACTAGTTCTAATTAACTAATCAATGCAGCGGAAATAACCAATCAGACAATATAGAACTAGCTATCTAGCAATCACATACCACAAGAAGGCAGACACAATATTTAGCGTGGAAATCATATTCAAGAAGAAAACCATGAACTAGAAATCAAGAGTTCACAAGCAGTTACAAGATATACTCACAAGCTCCTTTACCTCAGTTTGTACCTTGACCTAGGGACTGTAGTTGTTCTTGCAAAGAATCCACTTACACGACGTCCACCGTGCCTCATTCTCCTTACTTGATCTCCTTGCACATTGTCAGTCAAGATGGACTATCTTTCACAAGAAAGGTAGAAGCAACAATGACCTTCTAGAACAGCTATTCAGAATAGTCTCTTAATGACTTTAGAGAATAATTTATTTTTAAGATATCTCTGACTCAGATTAATGAGAGTGGTCACCTTTAGGGTTGAGAACAATACCCTATTTATAGCCCCAAATTCGTGTCTTAGACTTAGTGCACAAGTAGGACGTAAAGTGGGAAACCAAGTCTCAAAAGGAAACAATTGCAATTCATAAAATGAGATTTTTCGTTTTGCCTGTGCTTGTCCGATCGATAGGACAGTGCATCCGATCGGTCGGACCACCCAAAATAACTGGGGCGCTTTGACAATTCGATCGATCGCGCCTGGGGGTTTTCGCCCGATCTTATCTTTTCTTCTATTCTTCGCTTCAGCTCTTCTAGTGACATAACCACAATCCATTCTAAAATAAATTAGAAAAATACAATTCAATGGACCTAGAGTTTTATTCAAACCATGAATTAGCCAACAAAAGATACTATCAAGAGTTTGGATTCATTTTTGTTCTCCAGATTCTCTGAGGTTCTTGTTTGGCAGTTCCTAGAATAGAGAAGAAGAGAGGGAGAAGAAGAAGAAAATAGAGAAAGGAAGGTGGAGGAGGGAGGAAAAGGGGGAGGAGGGGGCGGCTGGGGAGGCCGGCCGGGGATGCCGCCGGGGCCTTCCGGCTGGTCTCCTTCCTAGCCGCGACTGGGAGGTGGAGGGGTATTCCGGTCTCAATGAGAAATTATAAAGGAATGGAATGGCCATTCCTCTACCTCCCCAGTGGAATGACCATTCCTCTACATAAGGGAATGATGATTCTAGAAGTAATGTTCATTCCGCCACTTTTTTGCGAACCAAACGATGTAATGATCATTCCGTTGGAATGAACATTCCATTCCGACCTTCATTATTACGAACCAAATGCTACCTGCGATTCATGAAAAATTCATAAAAATTGAGAGAGAGAGAGAGAGAAAACCCATCGGTCGGAGATCACCAGCCCCCGTGGCAATCTCTGAATTGCATATGCAGATCTTTCAAAATTTAGGCTCATGAAAGTTGAATAGTAAGAGCAAACCAGGGTTACTATATGTTGCGGAGAGTAACTCACTGGAGAAGGTTTTTTACTTCATTGGGTAAGTGGTCCAAGAGTGATACTTATATTTGATGACAGAGAGCATCTCCAAGACACTTCAAATTTGGATATGCCTTTTTCAAAATAAAGGCTTATTTGGCAAAAAAAAAGGCATATGTAAATGTTGCATCTCACTTGGGCAACTCCAAGGGAGATGTCAAATTATTATTATTATTATTTTTTATTTAACCCTTATTTGCTTTATGACATATGTACTAGCATTCACTTACCATCACCATTATTTATTTAAAAAGTAAGAAAATGCAGCTCACTTTATGGTAAATCAAATTTGACATACCATCTCATACTTCAAATATCCATTTAGGATATGAAGTAACTGATGTGGTCTCTCTCATATGCCAATTAGATCAAAAAGAGGCTGACATGGCCAAAAGCAATATCTGTTGGAGTTGCTGAGGGATCTATCCTCGGGCATACATGGAACTAAAATGGCACCACCACCCAACTATGAGTGATTTGGCTTGTCCTGTAAGTACACATAAATTAATCTTCCATCAATAACAGAGAAAGATTTTTAGATATCTATTACTAAGTCAAGTACGGCCAGTTCCTTTTGATGTGAAACTCCACAGAAATGAATTTCTATGTCAAGGGTCCAAGAGTGAAGATCAAAGGTAGAGATCACTGTCCACTCTTCATAGAATGAAATTAAGTCCAACGAACTTGACGGGCTCTTGTAGATTTCCACTCTTGACCCTTCACTCTTCAGTCCTTGGAAAAGAGGCCCTAATAATTTGTTGGTCTGCTAGCTTTGGCAATGAGGTTAGACCGAGCTGAAGCTTGTATGCCCAGTTTCAATCCAGACCATTCATTAAGTATATCGGGTCCAAAGAGTAAGACCTGGGCCTCAGAGTCATCAAAATCCAAAGAAACAAAACCAACCAAGCCAAACCGGCTTGCTAGGACTTAGGTGCAGGCAAGTTAACTAAACCGCATGGCGCATGCATTCCTACTCCGCTCCAAAAGAACAGGCCCAAGGTCCAGGCCCAGTAGTGAGTCTAGTTGCTTGCAAGAAAAGCTTAGGACAAAAATGCAAGAGCAACCACAACTGTTAATCCACTGTGCGACCACATGCACAAGTAGAACCTGTTGCTAGCAAGCTATTTCTGTTGTTGCAGCAATGTCATGCAAATGAACGTCTTAAAAAGATGGCACAAAAATGAGAAACAGCATAAATTGACTGGATACAATTTCTTAAGCAAACCACTTTAACTGTGATCAACAAATTTCCCAACAATCGCATGTCTGAGATTCACTAACTGGTGTGGATTCTGGGTCACCCTGAAATCAAGGTTCAATCATACTAGAAATACACAGAGGGGGATCGGGCTGACCCACAAACCAGGCGCATGCGGTTTGGCTGATGGATCAAGACTGCGGCGATCAAACATTTTTAAATGGTCCTGCTTTCTATTGCAAAGATTTAAAGAAAAACCCCCGAATGCTTTATGAAGTTTCACTAATCCTGATTGAAAAACTGGACCATCAAATAATACCTGCAACAGATGCATCCTCCTAAAACATTTTTCTACACCAAAATATTCAAAGCATTGGGTTTCTTCTTTATTTAATATCATAAGAACACACACATACTAATTCTCACATTGTAATAACAGATAAGAATAGAACTGGAGATACAGTCACCATTGAAGGCTGCACCTGATCGAAAGGTTTGGGTACTTTCAGACTACAACAATCAAGTACAAGGCACACAATTAATACGTAAAATCTGCAAAGAGAATCAATCAATAGTGATTAGTAAATGTCTCTATTTCTTGAGCCAATTCTTTAGTCAACCTGTCAGCTCGATCATCCTGTCCACCGGCAAAATTATAGACCCGATATGCCAGCTGAAACGCCTTCCAAAGAGACTGAGAGCAAGCCTTCAGACGAGCATTGAGCTTGGTTCCACCTTCTCCATCAGCATCTGCCTTAACTTCTTTGCTCTCCTGCAGAACAAGCCAGAAATTTGTTGAAAATCAATCAGTGCCAAGTCTGACTCAGTAGTTTCTAGTTTATCCTTAAAATGCTTTGACTGTATTGGATTTAGATATTGGCCTTCTAAGGCTAGGACCAGATTGTTTTCTCCATTTTTGTGATTGAAAAAACAGCTACTGCAAGGTCCATCAAGAACTTGCAGGAAATTTATTTAGAAGGCAAACAAATTAAAACAGATTCAATGTGCCTGAGGTTGATATATTTAAGGAGTATATGTTCCTCTTTTGGATTCTTTTTGTTAGAGACGGGACCAAAGCAATGATTCAGGCACAAACTGAGCCCTTAATTGATAGTTGGCAAGAACTAGGAGGCACAACTAAAAAGAACTAGCATCTATCACCCTCTGTGCGCGCATGGGAGTAGAAAACTTAAAGCTAATGAGATTCTGGATTTAAGTATAAGTATAAAAGAGATTGGTTCGCCATTACATTGACCTACTCCAATTTATTTTAACACAATATCTCAAGAGGTGGATATGACACTGGCTCGTGAAGGGTTTTGAATAGAAGCTAACGCCTCCTATTCCAAGGTCCCTAAAGCTAGCTTCTTTGGCTCAAAACATTGGCTGCTATGTAATGGGTATCAGTTGGTACTGGAAATTGCAAAGTCTTCAAATAGTAGAAATTTATAGTTTCAATGATTTTATGTTCTTCTTTCTGGGTACACAAATGCACTAAACCAAGTAGTCGTCTACACTAGAACTAGAGCTCTTATGTTCCTGTCCCCTTCAAAGGAAGAGAGAGAGAGAGAGAGAGAGAGATGAGAGAGAGAGAGAGAGAGAGAGAGAGAGAGAGAGAGAGAGAGAGAGAGAGAGAGAGAGAGAGAGAGAGGTTTCTTGAAGATTGAAAAGTCTTTTCTGAGTGAGAAATGGAATATTGGTCCGACATGGATATGTTGGACTTATACAAGTATCTGGGTATCATAGGTTTTGAGATGAAAGTTTTGCAGGTTCGCTTTAGTTGGGGTCAAACTGGGGACATGAATTGAGGGTTTTGAACATGGTTTGGGAAGTGTAATTTGGAATTAACTCTAGGGTTACACATTTGGATATTTCCGAATTTTCTTGATGTGTGGATTTATGAGGAGTTTTTTTTTTTTTTTTTTTTTATATAAAGTTAAGTAGTTTCTTTGTGATGGCTATTTAGTTGTAAGATTCCTTGATAGGTCTCTCTCTCTCTATATATATATATATCTATCTACAGCTAGCTCTCACAACAGCATTTCCATATATATATATATATATATATATGAAAATTATTCTATGAACGCCATGTGCATAGTGTGAATCCCTAGTAGGGCCCACCTGATGATCGGGTTGGGTTGATCAGATGGGGCTGACTTTTTTTACATAGGAGGGCCCCAACCAGATCTTCAAATCCCCCTAGCTCCAATCTTGAGGTGGGCCCCACAGTATGGTGCGCATGGAGCATAGGAGAACGACTATATATATACACCCATTAATTTCATTTACCTTTTTCTACAATCAAGAAGAGGCACTGATTTCATTTCTGTAAAAAACCGAAACAAGATGAGTACTCTTATTCTTCTCATCTTGCGTGAAGAGAGTATTGATTCTAGTACACCAGCAAAGGATGATATCTCTACGAATCTGAGGTTCTCTAGATAACTACTTATAAATTAGATCTTCATAAGCATATCCCTCTGACATAAGTCAGTCGATTCACATACCTTAAGCACCATCTCAATGCAGTTAGAAGAAACATCCACCATGAATTCCTTGATCCTCAACAGAAAGTTAAAATCAAATTCAATGTTATGACTTCGAAACCGCCTAGCTTCTTCATCCTTCTTGCATTCAATTGCATCCACTTCTGTTTTAATCTGTCCATGTTTATGGATAATGCAAAGTACATGAAGAAGACAATGATGGTGTCACACGAAGAAAGATAGATATTAATATTTAAAAACATACCTTGTTGAAGTGGTATTCAACCTTTTTGAGGTGCTGAGCCATAGGAGCCTCTACCTTCCAGCTCTCCAAGTTGGTGGCTATACCATCAAGCCTTGAAAGCATTACTGCTGCAGTCCTTATTGTTTCCAACTTCTTTGTAGGAAAATTATTGAACCTTGCTAGCACCTGAAAATCTTAGAAGGCATGGACATGGTTACATAAGGAGAATGAGGCCAATGACAGCAAAGAACAATAAAATCCAATTGAAAGCGTTCATCCCAAGTATGACCTGTGTTTCATCAGTAAGATTTTCAAGATGAAATTCCAAATATTGGTGAAATTTTTGCAAATCAGCCATGTTGTTAGTTTGAAATGAATTGATAGTGGATTTCATCTCCATGATTGAAGTTGCGTGCTTCTGAACATCTTCTTCAATTTTTTGGAAGTAAGCTGATCTGATAGGAAAAACAGATAGAATCCACATTAAGAGTAAGCATCAGCTCAAACATTCTTACTCCATATCTTCTGATTCTGTCATAAAATGTTAGAAAAAGGCACACCTCTTTGTTATCTCTGCCAGTGCACCAGCCATCCCCTGTGCCTTGTTATCAGCAGAACCTCCAAAATTTTTCCCATGAGACAAATTTCCACTGAGATTAGATCCTTCAACTTTCCCCTTGAGTAGTCTGTACAGGCTCCCCATCTGGGTTGATCTCTTCAACTTTGTACTTGCTTTCTTGGGGCGTAAGGATTTGTTTGCACCAAGTGGAGGAGGTGGCGGCGGTGCTAATCCCTTCACCGGAATCACAGGTGATGATGGTAGTGGTGGGGCTGCAGATTTTTTTGGTGGAATCACTGGAGGTGAAGGTGGAGGTGGAAGGAGTGTGGATTCTTTAGGTGGAAGCATTGGTAGCTGTGGCAGTGTTGAGCATGTAGATTGTTTTGCCAAAGGTAGTGGAAATGGTGATGAAGATTGCTTTAGTGGAAGCATAGGCAGTGGAGGTGCTGGTGGTGCAGATTGTTTTGGCTGAAGTAGTGGTGGTGTTGCAGATTGTATTGACTCAAGTGTAAGTTGAGGTTGTGGTAGTGGTGGAAGTGCAGATTCTTTTGCCAGCAGTATAGGTAGCGGCAGTGGATTTGGTGGCCGCATGCTTGATTTGGTAGACGTTCTGCCATTATCATCAACTTTCTCACTTGTGATATCATGAGAAACATGATTCAGGACTTTTGAAGTCTCATCCATTTGTGTCATGGAATTTTCTAAAGCAATTGATACATCCATGGGCAGAGCCTTGGAATCACTTCTTGTCTCACAGTGATCAGGCTCCGATATCTCGTTACTTTGATTTGCTGGACTGAAGTTTTGAATAGATGCATGAGGCAACATGTGGAACGAAAAGCAATTTACATCAGTGGGCATCAACTTCTTTATGGCCTTTAGTCTGAGAGGCAAGAGAAGAGGTTGTGAATAAGAAACATTTGGCAACTTCCCAATATTTAGAGAATAGGGGGTTGCATCAGTTAGGACTGAAGTTGGGGTGTGAGGAGATGTGGAGAGTTTGTTAAAAAACCAGAATTCTTTAAGAAGTCTTCAGATGCAGAATCTGGTGTACTCTCAACAATGGGTGCATTTTCCTCATCTTTCTCATCCATCACATATAAAAATTCTTTTGCTACTGCATTCATATAACCAAGCCTGTCCATGACCATTTCACCTTCAACATAGCAAATCATCAATTACAACAGAGGAAAATACTTCCAATAAATCGTGACAGAAGAAACAAATGTTACAAAAATAGAAGCTTCCATACCAAGCTGCTCCAAACTGGGGTCCTCAATAACATCTTTATCATTATTGACTTCGTTACGCCAATTAAGAGTCTCAGTCCATGAATCTCCGACAGATTTAAGGGACTCGTAGAAATAATGGAGTACCTATATGGAGATTATTTTTCTCAATTAATTAACAAAATATACAATTAACAATCTTAGAAGAAATAAATAAATTGTTAAACCTGATATGAAGAGGCTGTTATCATATCAGACATTGGAGGACACGAGACAAAGTTGGGATACAGCTTTTGTAGGTTCCCCACTGTAACCATCAATAACTGCAAGAAAATGGCCCACAAACAAGTGTAAAAATGTAGCTGTCTTTGAGACAAGCAACTATCTTTTAATTATTTGAGTGCATGCATAATCAAACAAAGCATAGGTGTTCTCTATGATTTTTTTTTGAAAAGAAAATCACTTATCAAGGAAACCTCATTCATGGGAGTGGATGCTTTGCAAGGAGAAAGATCAAGAATGTCTCTGAAGCTCATGATCCGGCTCCTGAGCTCTACCATCAGATGGAAGTTTCCTGCCCGCCCACAAGAACCACCTGATGCCAAGCCTTGTTGATGTTGGAACACATTGGGGCTCCTGACCGGCTGCATTACAGTGCACATATATATAAATATACAGCATACATGCAGGGCTATGTTAAGAGGTACCTCTCACTTACTTGCATGAGAGATAACCTTTTTTCCACCACCTGAGACACCCTGTGTCAAATCCATCCCCCTCATGTTCACTAATCCCAAACGAATTGATGCTCTCCCAAAGTTGGCACTAACCTGAATAAGAATCACCGTTGGATTAAATTTCAGGAAAAAATTTAACTTAGAAACTGTTGAAATATAACCCAACGGAGATGATTATTTAGATTAGTGCCAAATTTGGGTGAGTGCTAATTCATAAGAGGTTAGTTAGTGTGCGGGGGTTGGATTTGTCATGGGGTGTCCCGTGCAATTGTAGAAAGGTTTACTCTCGCAAAAGTCTGTGAGAGGGTACCTCCTAGCTGAATATTACCCATATAACATCATTAACATTGCCACTCTATACTAGATAGGTACCGTATAAGAGATGACTATATCAATTAAGTTCTATAATTATCAACCATGATTAGAAAACAGGTTTAGTATAGTATAGTTCAACAAGCTTAACTCAAGATTCATCACCGGAGTTGGACCATTAGTCAGGACTGATATTTTCATCATCATCAAAGGCTTGTCCCAACTATGTTGGGGTCAGCTACATGAATTATATTTCTCCATTCCGATCTATCATGAGCTAAATTTTCAAATAAGTTGCACTTGTTCAAATCTATTTTTACTACCTCCATCCATGTCCTCTTTTGGCTACCCCTTCCCCTTAGTGGGCCATCAATTTGCATACCCAAACTTTTTCTTACCGGCGTCGTTGCTGGCCTTTGTTGGACGTGCCCACACCCCAATTGATGCCACCCCTAAATGCTTTCAAAATCGCTCATTCATAATTTTATCCTTCCTAGTTTTATTACACATCCACCTCAACATTCTCATCTCTTCTAGCTCCATTTTGTGCATATGTTGCTTTTTGATTGACCAACATTCTACTACATAGGAGATGGAACTAATATCAACGGCAATATAAAATAAATCAAACTTTTAAAATGTTATAAATATATGCATATACGCATTTCTCATGCCAATCTCAGATAGTTGGGATGAGGTTTTGATGATGAGCCTTGTCACCTACTACATTGGGGTCAGCTACATAATTGTATTTCTTCATTCAAGTCTACCCTAAGCCAAATCCTCGGATAGACTTTTTCAAATCTATCCTTATTCTACTTCCATCCGTTTCTTCTTTGGCCTATCCCTTTCTCTTTGATGTTTATTGTATTAGTTAATACAATAATTTTATGCAGTAAAAACAAAAATAAATTCTGCCCTGTATACTTTTACTGAATATATCGGAAAGTACACATTCACAAAATATTAAAAGTGGATGTCACATGTGAGATATCTGAAGTGTTACAAGGTGCCAGCCCCTTTAAACCCTTATGACCATTGGATAGATGGCTAGGTCATTGCAGGCTACGCTCTCCAGAGACAGAACAGGGGCTTGGTCATCCAATTGTTATTTCTGATTTGATTGACAGATTGGTCTTATTGAAACTGTAAAAGAGCTCGAGTACATAAGTTTAAGCAGTTGCCAGATTCACAATTCAACTCAGTTTGGCATCATTTGACAGCCCAGAATCCATGATTCCCTATGAATCCAGTTCATACCATTTTCATTCCACTGATAGGAACAATTCAATAAGTTCATATCGTTCAATTGTCATGATTCATGACATCAGTTCGCATTATTAGGAAACTTCTACTTCAGTCGTTCAGATTTTCATCAGTATGCTAGCACTTAAGAATCAATGATTCACAAATTATAACGGATTTGATAGAAAAGAAATAAAGAAATAGTAACAAATTTTGGAGGGAGAGAGTGATAGGACTTGTGAATAAAACCATGATGACTGCACAATTTGAATGAAACTATTCACATACTTTAATAAAAACCATACTATCATTATTAGATAAGCAACATCACTCGAACCTATGATGCCTAGATACAACATGGATACAACAAGGACATGCAACGGACACAGCAGGGACATGGATGTTACACATTAAGAAGATACATTGAATGAGATATGATTCAGGCTTGTCAATTTTGAAGTATCCGGTATCATAGAACAAACAAACTCATGGTTGTGACAATGAGTGAGCATTTAAGCATGGCGATGAATTTCACTTGCAAGATAGGAGCACAAATCCTAAAACATGCCTCCCCTTCTATACCTCCATTCCCATTCAACGAATTAACCATGACTTGTTCTATTTTTGTGTTCAAAGTAAAAAAAGGTGTAATTTGTTTATACATGAAATCCATAAAGGGTTCCTCCCTTAGCATGGCCCATCAAATTCCAGTATACGGCAGGAAAAAAATTTCACATAATGTCATTGTTCAAAGTCAATTGAAACAATTCATGTTCTCTACATCTACTCTGTCAAATTCTAAATGGATCATCTTAAACATACGATGAGATGCTGAAAACATCCAAACCCATTACCAAATTTCTCTGATAAATGAATAACAACGCACCTCCTCTGCCCAAGAGCGAGGAAACAACAAGGGCGGCACACGGAAGAACTCCAAAGCCATTGCCTCCTCCTCCTTGTTGGAAATCAAAGAAGAACACGTAAAAGACGAATACAACAACGAAGATGACGAAAGAAGATAACCCTCCTTCCACTTTCAAATCTGCTGCTTCTCTGACCCAACTGAATGCTGATAAATCAACTGCAACAGGTAGCAATTAAAGTTCACCCTTTCTATCCTGTCTCTCTGTATTATTATTAGTATGTAATGTTCCTAAGACAAATCTAATAAAACCCAAGAGAGCTTTGATTCTCAAAAGAAGAGGAAGGGGAGAGTGGGGAATGGGGACTCTCACTTTCCCTATCTCTCTTCTCTCTCTTCCACAACCACAACCTCAGCAACAATGACAATAACAAGAACAACAAGAAGAAGAACAAAAGAAAACAAAGATTACCCTTTTGGGGTGGGGAGCTCCCAGGTGGAATCAAGACTTGGAGGAGTTGGGTTTGGCAGGGAAAAGAGATTGGGAGGAAATCTCTCCACACTTTTCTCCTTTGGATGCTATTCTTAGGAGGGGAAGAGAACGCCATTACCCGCAAACAGCACAGGCAATCTCTCAAACAGCTATGCAAGAAGAAGAAGATAACTAAAAGTGATAGAGAGCAACAGCATTCTGGTGGGATTGAAAGGATCTAACGTCTTTCTTTCCCTTTTTTAAGCCATCACCCCCTTGTTTGAACAAGGTTTTTCAGTAATTTTTATGGGGAGGTTGCTGAATGAGATCATCCTCTCACGTTATTATAAGAAATAAGGCGGGTCCTCACATCCCAATACGAGGGCTCCTACTATATTTCTCACCTTACACTCTATCTCTCATAATAAGGTGAGAAATGCTCCTTTTTTTATATATCCAAGCTTTATATAGTATTTCTAAATAGGCCTCCACCTTTCATGTCCCCATAATGCATAATGCCTAGTAGTGACGAAAATGGGCAACTACCATAAAGTTTGTGGTGAATTTTTTTGAGAGCTGCTATTGGCACACAAGAAATCTCCTTACCCACACACATATTTAAAAAATAAAAATAAAAAACCCCTATGAAGTTACATTTTTGCCCACCCTCCTCCTTTCTCTCCCCCCACCTTCCCTCCACCTCCGGCGCTGCCCTGCATCGGCGGCGGATCCCTCTCCTCCCCTCCATTCCCTCCCTCTCCCTCTTCCTCTCTCACTGTTTTCTCTCTCCCTCCTCATCTTCGCCTCCGGCCTGGACCGGCGGCAGCTCTCCCTCTCTCACTGTTTTCTCTCACACTTCTCCCTTTCTCTCCCTCCCCATCTCAAGCTCGGGCCTGGACCAGTGGTAGCTTCTCCCTCTCCCTCTCCCACTATTTTCCCTCTCCCTCTCCCACTATTTTCCCTCTCCCTTCTCCCTTTCTCTCCCTCCCCATCTCAGGCCAGGGCCTAGACCGCCGTAGGGCTGTCAAAATGTCACACGACCTGTTAACACGACATGAACCTACATGATATTAACGAGTTTGGGTGACCCCTTAATGAGTTCGGGTCGTTAATGGGTAGGATCCGTTAACCCGTTAAATTAATGGGTCATTAACAAATAAACCCGGTAACTTATTACGACCCACCAAAAAGCCATGTTGCTAAGTGTGCATCACATTACCATGCCAAAATCATAGTGTGGGTGACATAACTTTTGGTGGAAGATGCACTTAATAAGAAAGAGATACAACATTTACTTAGAAAATAAGCATAGCCTCAAAACATAAAGTATGGCTCCATGATTTAGAAAATATATACTTTTTAAGTTTAATGAATATTTTTTTTTCAAAATTAATGGGTTAACGGGTCATGTCGTATGACCCATTAAATGAAAGAATTGGGTTTGTGTTTGGTTTTTTGACCCGTTTTCTTAATGGGTCGTGTTAGGGTTGAGGTGATTCTAACCCGAATTCGTTTGACCCGCAACCCGAATTCTTTAGTACGACCCGATTGACAGCCCTAGACCGGCGGCAACTTCTCTCCCTTGCCTCCCCTCCCTCCCTCCCTCCCTCTCTCTCTCTCTCTCTCTCTCCTCTCTCTCTCCCTTACCTGGAGAGGGGGAGAGAAAACAGTGGGGGAGGGAGGCGGGGAGGAGAGAGACGTGGCCGGAGCCAATCGCTGCCATCGGTCCAGGCCGGAGGCGGAGATGGGGAGGGAGAGAAATGGAGAAGGGAGAGAAAAAACAATGGGAGAGGGAGGGAATGGAGGGGAGGAGAGGGATCCGTTGCCGTCTCGGGCCGGAGCCGGTGGCCGTCGCCGGTGCAGGGTAGCGTCGAGGTGGAGGGAAGGTGGGGGGAGAGAAAGGAGGAGGTCGGTGGGCAAAAATGTAACTTCATAGGAATTTTTTTTATTTTTACTTTTTTAAATGTGTGTGTGGGAAGGAAGATTTCTTGTGTGCCAATAGCAATTTTTTTTTCAAAGGACAGCTTTAGCTTTACATCCGGTAAATAAAAATAGGGTATGTCATTATTTACACAAATATCTATAGTTTTATCTCAAGTCCCAATGGTTTATCTCTACATAGCCCTCTCATGCACATGAAGGTCAATAATGATGTATTTTAAAGCCAATGGCAGACTCATGATTTTCATTTGGGTGGGCCGGCAATGATCAAATTAAGAAGTTAAATAATAAAATAAAAACTTTTAAGGTCTTATTTAATAAATTTAGAAACATGTAGGCCCGCCTCTGTTTAAAGCTTCCATCAAGCCAATGGTGGGCCATGCTTAGATTGGGGCGGTTATAATCAATTTTAAATACATGTGTTGATTGCCATTACGAACAACTTAGATTTAATGAAATGACCCCATATTGAAAAAAAATGGATTTATATAATTAATTAAGTTTATTATCTCCCACTAATGTACCATAATTACCGCCAATGTTAATTATAGGCTATAGATAAAAATAAACCTGAGCTTTTGAAATGATGCTTATAGTAATATTGAAATAGGAAAGGGTTGCATTTTACTCTAAAACCATATGGTAGTTGCAATTAAAGCTACTAATTTTTTTGGAACATAAAAGATATTAAAATGAAAAAGAATAGATAAAAAGCTACTAAATACTGAAGCCACAAGAGCATCTGTACAAATTCTAAAAATCTTAGCGGGTATATAAAAAAGCTCAATAGTTTTTATCTATGGAATTGATCCAATGGTTTCGATTTTGAGAAAGAAGGCCCTGCAAAATCATGATGGACAACAGTTAAAATTTTCAATACGATCACGGCAATAAGAAAAAAATCTGATAGTTAAAAGTACCAGCATCTATGAGTAGTACGGTTAAAACTGGTCGATATTTATTGCATTGTTGAAATGTAACAAATTTTGATAAAATTAATGAAATGATCTTATGATTTTCTTATGTTCATGAAAATGTAAACTCTCGAATACAAACTTCTACGTACAAGGAGAGTGACTCCAATCTCATCAAGTCATTGAGATTGTATGTAAAGGAGAATTGCACAATGTTTAAAACCCAACAAGACAGTACTTGCCATTCTACCAAAATTTAAACTTAAAATTATTTAAGAGATTTTATGCTTAAATTCATTTTTTAAGTTGTAACTTAGTTGGTTAGAAACATCAAACCACTCACTCAAGGAGAGGGGATCTTATGAGTTTGAGTCCTTCATCGCACAAGAATTATAATGAACAATTGGGGGGTCACTAATGTGGCGCGCTTGCCTATGCGGCGTTTTCAGTTATAAAATTTTAAAGAAATTTAATAAAAAGAAGACTAAAGTGCAATTCTGGTTGAGTTGGGTTGACCGATCAGTTTATTTTGCTTTTCAAAGGAAATATAGAGTTTAGAGAATGTTTATACTTTGTATATGGCATCGTATATATACCACGTATTATACTATATACAACTCTGAAATATTTGGAGAGCCCTCACGCCCCTAAGAGCTAAGAATGTTGTTGAGTCTGAAGGCCAATATATATGTACAAAAGAAATCGATCCATCGCCAAGATCTAGCGGAATACATAAATTTCTATCTTTACTATTCACAACAACATCATCAACAACATAAAAAAAAAAAACAAGCATCTTGGGCTTGCTTGAGATGCATAAATGTGTAAAAATTAGAACCAAAGGATCTACGAATTCCCTGACGTTTTCACATCTTACCCGTAACTTTATATTCACTGGACAGTATCTTAATCTCCTCATTTGGTGACAAGCTATTCACAATTAGATGGCAATCAACCAGCATCTTCACCTCCATCGTCTTGAGAGACCCAAAATCTAGTACTATTGGGGCCTTCACAGAGATGTCTAAGGGAATTCGACCAGTTTTCTTATTGCCCATGAGGGCTTCTTCAGGCCCAGACCCAAACACACTCTTCCCTTTTAGCACCAAATTCATGACTCTGGTGTTCTTATGGCCTTGTCGAAAACCTGGGAGTTTTCCAGAGCAGAGAGTTGAGTCCCTGTAAGAGACCGAAACACTGCTCTTCTCGCCGTAAATGATGCTGATCTTCTCATTCGGGTTCTGGGCTTTCGCTGTGATAACCAATTCGGTGGTGAGGTGGAAGCTCTCGTCGACCTGGAACCTGGTGATGTTGAGCTTCTCCACCTTGTAGGAGGGGATCTTGGGTTGGTAGAAGGCGTAGAGGTAGGCGGTGAGTGCGACAATGATCAAGATGAAGATGAGGAGGAAGCAACAACAGCAGCAGATGCATCTACAGCAGCCACCCATGCGATTGGAGTTGGAGTTG
The DNA here is from genome assembly GCA_012931725.1 of Litsea cubeba. Taxonomy (NCBI): domain Eukaryota; kingdom Viridiplantae; phylum Streptophyta; class Magnoliopsida; order Laurales; family Lauraceae; genus Litsea; species Litsea cubeba. The sequence goes on from CM022945.1 coordinate 114,695,220, forward strand.
TAGCGGGGTACTTTGCGGCGTTGTGGCCGGAGGTTTTTATCCCTACTGCCTTTAGACTCGACGTCCATGGTATATGTGATCAAAGGTCCACTTAAAATGAGTTTACTGTGGAAGTAGACCAGCTGCGATGTCTGATCTAAACCGCTGCGGTTCACACCAAGTGCTTCTAATTTTTTTGAAATGAATTAATCAGAACAACAAAAACTCTTTATATAGATCCCACCATCTGACTCTTCACAACCTAATGGGGTTAGGATACAATTGAATTGAACACTTCGCGAACACAAATCAAAATTGAATTACATTTGGGAGTCTTAAAAGCATTAAAGGCGCGCCTCTAGCACTTGGGATGAGCCCTTTGGTGGTGGTTATGGTCCGTGCACCAGATCTTGAGAGAGAGATAGGATCCAGGTGCAGGACAATGAGAATCTCACTCCCTCCTCCTCCTCCTCCTCTCAATGATAGAGACCTGATGGATGGAGAGAATGAGAAGTGGTGCTTCTTGTTCTTTTGTGTTGTTTGAAGAATGGAAGGAGGTAATGTGATTCTATTCTCTCTGCCTTGGAATAGTGGGGTGACCTACATGTGTGGAGAGGGAAAAGATGAGAATGGAGGAGAAAGGAGAGCTGGTGGTTGGGCATGGATGGCTCCCTTTCCTTTGACCAGGGATGTGAATGGACCTCAGATTACCCGATTATCCAAAGGATCTGGCTGAAAAATTCAGGTATGGAGCTTCTTTTTTGACCCGATTGATAACAGAGCCCAGGCCAATTCATATTTGTACGTGTGATTAACATGTATAAATCAGTGATGGTTGGGATGATCTGATTTGATTAGTTATTGCCCAAAATTAATCTACAATGATACCTTTCTATAATCCTATTCCACATAATTTATATACATCCAAGTAAGGGCTAACATATTATTGAATCAGCAAGGCAACTGTCCTTTCATTGGACAGCTCAGGATTCATTACTGCCAATAAAAACCAAGGCTTGCTAACCATTTGGGCAAAAATGCCACGCCAAGTCAAGCCAAGCCCCAAAAAAAAAAAGAGGACCATACAGAGTTCTAAGGTCGTCTTCTCCGGTCCATTGGAGTCTGGTCTAGAGATAATAGTTTGTAACTCGACCCCCTCAAATCCCTACCTTTGATGACTGAATCAAGAGGAATCGAAGGTTTTCACTTTTCACATAGTAAAATCCATGGAGAGGAGACGTATATTCTCTGTGTGTGGCCCACTAAATTCTCTAAATCACTTAGGGCCTGTTTGGATAGCCTAGTAATGGAATGAAGTGAAGCTAAGTGAGCCACAACGGTCTTAAATTTCAACTCACTGCTGTTTGGATCGGCCCGGCCCGACAGATGAGGTAGACTGGTCGGCCCACGTGGATTCAATTCCACTTCAACTTAAAATACTTCGGTTTGCCTGAGTAGAATCAGATTCTACTCCTCTCCTCTCCTCTGCTGAAAGTCGTCTCTCCTCTCCTCTCCTGTCGATCTCGCAGAAAGTCATTTCTACTTCTCAGGTAATCTCCCTCTCTCTCTCCCTTCCTCCATCCCTCCCTCTGGGCATCTGTCTTTTCCTCGAAAGCTGCAGAAGAACTGCTGTTTGGGGCTTCAGGTAGTGCTAGAACAGGTCTGCAGCTGAATCTCCCTATGAATAGAAGAGACCCAACAACCAAAACTACCAATCTCTCTGAAAAGGATTTCAAGAAATGGGTGTGGTTTTGTGGGGGGAGATTGGTCTGGGGAGTACAAAAGCATGGTGATATCTTGGAATGGAATTGAGATTGGGTGAGAGAATAAATGGGTAGTGGGGATTGAAGAAAATGAAGCTTACACAGTTGGGTTTTTGGAGGGAAGAGGCGTGGTTTCTGGGATTTTGGGCAAGGATTGGTTGATAGGTTTTGCATTCCCTTAAACCCTAGTGTTAGAATCTGGGATTTTGTTGAAGAGTGGAGTGATGGGAGAGTAGTCCATGGGCAAGCCATTGGTCATGTGCTTAGAAAAGATTGAAAGCGAAACTCAGTAGAACATTTTGTAGTTCGGGTTGGAACAGCGAGCTGAACGGCAAAGGGGAGGGTTTCTTTCTTCTTCTTTGTTCAATTAATCCTCTATCCGTCTCTTGTTTTCACCGCCATCTCCTTTTCCTTCTTCTCTTTCTTTCAAACGACAGCTTATTTTATCAGACATCTTCTACTTTGAGAAAGAAATAATTGAAGTTAGATTAATGAAATGATGAAATGTTTCTGCAAATTTCGCTTTATGACATGTTGGAGGAAAATCACATCTTTGATGTTTGTAAATAGTTCTATCATAGGGGCAAAATCTGGGGTGGTGGTTTTTTGGTGAGAGAGATATTGAAAATGAAAGTGGAGATGTGGAGAGGTGGGTCTTCGGGGCTGCAGGGGTGGGAGGAGGAGAGGATCTTCAGGGTGTAGTGTAGGAGACTTTTCCATTAGTGGTGAAGAGATAGATGGAAAGCATGGACTACATAAGATTCCATAGAAGACCAATGAATGGATGCTGGACTTTTCAGTCTGGAAGATTTTTTGGGACATCATCCAAAGCTGAGCCAATCACTATGGTATGGCATGGATCATCAGTCCAAGTGTCCTGCACTAACAGGATAGTGAAGCCAAAGTAGAATGTACATTTGTAGTGTTGCATGTTCATCTCTCTCAGCTGTTATTCTTGTAGTGCTGGTTCTATTTATCATCATTTGTTGTGTTTCAGCAGCTTGTCTGCAAAATCATTGTTGTGGTCTTACTTCTGTACCACCAACTTTAAATCTGTATCATACTTATGTTTCTATTCACCATTTCAGTGAATGATCACAATTCCACCAAAAGGATTGGGAGTCCATTGCACCACCTATTGGGGCCTTTTTTTTTTATCTTTTCCAGATTTGGTGCCAAATTAAATATGTGGTCCAGATCCCATGATTTGAAGGATTAACAGGTCATCATCTTTTTCCTTCATAGTATAAGTATGAATGGGACTGGTCAATCAAGGATTGGAACAAAATCAGAACCTGGCAGATAGATCATCTCAGCAGTAATGATATATCATCTTCATCATCATTCATGGCATGCATGGATGTCTTCATTTGATAATAAATAATAGTACATGCATTCTCCATAGACATGTATGTAGTGTAGTAGTGGTGGAGGTGCCATTAACCACATCATGAGCAACATTAGATGAGAATGTGAGTGAGAGATTGAGCTTGAGGATGGGAGATGTGAGGGCAACAAGACATCAACTTTTTGGAGGGTGTGGTCCCCTTTTCTCATTGAGATGTCAAATGTCTAAAAGACATGAAAAAGGCCAGGATACCAAATTGTCCTGTTCTTGTCTTGTTGCCATAGCAAATCTCTTACTTCACTCTTTCTGTATAATGCTTTGGATTCATTGTAGTAAAAAGGAGCTAGGACACCCGCCCTTTGCCCCCATTGTTTTGTATCTACTTTGAAAATCCCCAAAACATTTTTTGGTTCTTGGTTGCTTTATTAATTCTTTTATTTTTATTGTTATTTTTGTCTCTATGTTTGACATCTAATTTGATTCTTTTCATGGGGGTCCACAGAAAGACTTGTCGAGGCTAAAAATCACTTGAGGGAATTGGGTTGAGTCAACCCATTGAGCTTGTCTTCACACACAGACACAATACACAATAAATATCAATATGGTTTACCCACCATTGGACTCTTAAGTCACAAATACTCTGTAATTGAACCATACACCTAAACATGAATCTGTGATGCGATCATTCGACCTAACCAGTGTCAACATAAATAAACACAAGAAACTATGGATCGAATAGCTGAAGAGAGAAATTACAGTGAACATTATAAGGCATGAATGATGATTTGGATATGACATGTATAAAAGATTAATTAGCTTCATTTGATGATCAGAATGTTGGAGTTAATATACAATTATGAAGATAATTTGTGAAGATGGTTGTATGTATAATTATATACTTTTCCTTTTAACATTAGATGGATGGGTCAACTTCGAATCGTAGAGAGGAGGAAGAAGAGGAAGAGGAACTTAGCCATAGAAATGTTGTCATCCTTGGGGCAGCAACTGCTGTTATGGAAATATGGCAGAACCAGATGACAACAGCAGTTGCATACTATGCAATGCTTCAAAACCCAATAGAAAGACAAGATAGAGAAAGAGATCGAGAACTTTATATATCTACCTTGACGAGAGGCCAAGAAGCCCACTGCATAAGCCAGTTGAGAATGAACAAGGTTTGTTTTGATCTACTATGCGGTCATTTGAGAAATAGAGGGCATTTGCAAGACACTCTTGGAGTGAAAGTGGAGGAGCAAGTTGTTTTGTTCTTGCACACTATTGCACACAATTAATTTAAACATCGAGTTATCATGTTTTGATTTTGACGTGATATGATGAAGCATATATGCAATATTTGTCTGTTTGCATTTTCAATCTTTCACTAAGAAAACTGCAATTTCTGGATTCTGCCACCTTTCTGGATCACAGTGGCATTTTTCGCGAATCCAAAGGTTTTGAAAATCAGGTTGCAGCGGCTGCTTATTAGACACCCATTTGGACTTTTCAATATAATTTATATGAGACGCATCTTAAAAGAAGTGTCTATCTACCTTATTTTTCCATCTCTACTTTCTAGTATCTACCAGTTGAATGGTGCAGAAATCTACCTGGAACAGCCGAGGCTTTCATTGGTAATTTTGCATGGGTTTCATTTTCTGTGCATTATAAGAAGGGTCCATTTGGTTCAGAAATCTATACGAATATTTAGAAGAAAATTGTCCTATGTGGTGATAAATTTAGGCTGTGTGCTTTTGTGAATGCTTCCATCTTATACTTCTGTACTTGGTTGAGAGAAAGTAATTCAGAATAAAAGGCCTTTGTTACTCTTTTTTTACCTCATTTGTAGAATCAGTTTGATGTTGAAAAAAGTTTGATGTTACAATCATAGAATAGGATCCAAGAAAAAATTTCAACGTCTTGCCACATGGAAAAATTCGATTCCATTTCACTAACAAAAACCTAATTCCTCAATCAAACAACCCAAAGAAAACTTTAACTTCAAAATAAGCATCCAAATGGAGTGAAATGAAGTATTATATTTTAACTTCAACCTACTTCTCTTCACTCCACTCCACATGTAAAATCCACTTCATTTCACTCCACTCCTTATTTATCCAAACAGGCCCTTAGGGCCTGTTTGGATAGGCAAAAAATAGAGTAGAGTGAAGTTAAATGGGCCCTAACTGTCTAAAATTTCAACTCTACCTCGTTTGGATGAGTCTGGCCTAATAGATGAAGTAATGTTGTGAGCCATATGTACTCCATTTCACTTCAACTCTAACTACTTCCATTTCCTTGAGTAAAAGTAGATTCTACTTCAAACCTTAACTTCAAAATAAGCATCCAAATGGAGTGAAATGAAGTATTATATTTTAACTTCAACCTACTTCTCTTCACTCCACTCCACATGTAAAATCCACTTCATTTCACTCCACTCCTTATTTATCCAAACAGGTCCTTAAGTGCGGCCTACTTCTTAAGTACACACGAATGGTCACCTGCATTGATATCTGATACTAGGCCAAAATCTCACTGCCATGAAGCCTAGAGATTCCTTTTATGGTTTAGTTAGTGTTTCAATCACATGCTTTGGTGTCCCATCCTCTGTTATATATCCTACCTTGTAGCCTATTTTTCCTGAAATCCTTATTCCTTAAAATTCGATTATCAGTCTCAATCCCAATGTTGAAAAGGTTAAAAGTTCCTTTGATAATCCATCAACTTAATAAAGTATGATTTCCCAGCAAGGAAATTATTAATCCAAAAGCCTAATTAGGTAAACTAGAGGCAGCAAGAACGCAGTAATTATTCCAAAACACCCAAAGTACAATTTTAACTCCTTTTGTATCATATTATTCCATGTCATATTAATTCTTCAGGTATGTTCTGCTTCAACATGTATCAGTCACAAAACCATACATTAAGAGGAAGAGGGTAGGCATTAAATAACCAAATAGCTAATGGCCTATTTTCGCATTAAGAGATTATTTGATATCCATTTATGAATATTTATCTTTATTTATTTAATTTTAGCCATTTTGCCGAACTACATCATCATAAACGCCTTATCTCAACTATGTTGGGAGTTGGCTATATGAATTCTCTTTCTCCATTCCTATCAATCTTAAGCTAAATCTTCAAACAACATGTACTTCTACATGTATCTATTTTCACTACTTCCATCAACATCATTTTTCGCCTATCCCTTTTGCTAGATGTAAGTGGTCCCCGTTACCACATGTCTAATAATGTTAGAGCCAGTTGAGATTTTTATAAGCTTTCCCCTTTAATTTTGATTTTAATAAATCTGGCTTGGATTCACTTTAAGAAAAGCCAATTCATACGGGACTCTTGTTTGGCTAATCTTTGAGGTAATGATAAAAGAAATCTCTTTAGGGTTATCTATAAAAGGGTTTTCTGATTCCCTCTCTCAACTCATAATTTATACAAAAGCACCCATTTACTGTCACGCATATCAGAGCGAGTGACAACAGAGATAGGAGAAAACTAAAACAGCTCATCATCATGATCCTGGTGTCACGTCCCCCGAACCCGATTAAAGAAATAACCGGATCCGGAGAGTGAATTTTTGGACTATTTAAAAATTTTGTCCTTTGGGCCCACGGATCGTAGTCCGCGGTGAGGATTTAATATTTCAAACCTCAAACCTCATGTAGTATAAATGTATAATACAAATAGAGTCCAAACAACTCTAGACATATAGAATCTCAAGCAATGATTAATAATCTCTCATTAATTTAAAGTTTGCAAGAAAAGTAAACAAACTAGAAGTTAAGTTATTTATTACATTGGTCATCCCAGAAATAAGGCCAATAAAGAACAAGTCAATGAAAGTAACAAAAGGTCCAACGAGAGAATCAATAAAAGAATAATGTAATCGATATGAAACCCAATGTATCTCTCTCGTGCCGAAATGATGACGCTACTCTACGTCATCGGCACGCCACTCTCGTGCCTCCTCTGCTGGTTGGAGATCCTCTGGGATCTCCTCACCTGCCTGCTCCTCGTAGAAGAACTCACCTGATGTGTCTGTACATCAAGGAACAAAGTCAACGACATGTTGAGCAATAGATAAGCAATGCATAATAAACATGACATGCATCAAGTGTAGAATAATGACAAGTATAAGATCATATGAATACAAGAACATGAAGCTAGGCATAAAGCGAGATTAATTTGTAGAAACAATAACAGGAATCCTAGCAATCTAACAATAACCACTATCATGCAAATGCTAACAAGACAAGCAAGAGGGAGACTCCGAGGATGTCCTATGCCACCTCCCGGGGGGTACCAGTAACAATCCCCTTGGACTACTGATACCATAGTCTGGGAATAGCAGCACGGTCCTAGCCCGCTCCCAGCTATTCAACGCCATGGACGCCGTCCTACGCCGACTGCCCACCCCGACAACCGGAGTAACCGATTCGTCATTTAAATCCCAAACTGCAGATGGCCATGATATGCAACAATAATAATAAAGTGGTTCTGACACAAGAATATCAAGACAAGCAAGTCTGGCTAGTTCCATGTACAAGACAAGATCCTAGGGATTATCTTATTCAAGATATCACAAGACAAGCAACACGAGATAATCCCTTCCATCACTAGCCAGTCATGTTTATCAAAACAAGACACGATTTTCTAAGGTACACTCTAAGTCAAGTCCAAGTCCTATATGCTATAAGAATTTATGTTTCATAATTAATTACGTGTTTTATGTCAAGAGAGTGTACAAGGAGAATGGTAACAACGGATACAATTTACAAGTCAAAGAGAATTTACTATCCAATCCTAAGCAAGTGGTGTCATCCCTGTATTCCCCGTATTCTAACAGAGTACATGTGGAAATTGAATCAATGATGCTTTTAAGATAATTTCCTGGTGTACAATCATGTTGAGCATCATTAAATTCAACTCCATGTGCATTCGGTTACATCACGTGTAATACACGAATACCTAGATAACCCATCGAATTCACACCAAGCCACGTGATTCGATTTCAATCCCTTTTATGGTCATGTGATAATAGGTTGATGGTTTCCAGCATCTAAGTCCCAAATTCCAGGTTACAGGTCTCATTTCCAATAAAACATGAGCTGAATTAATAATCCAAGTATTTACATCACTTCCCGACCTCTGATTGTGATGAAACCAGAACCATTGGATTCTACGTTTCAAGAGCTTTCCAACGATATATTATACGTAGAATTCCAACGGGCGGATTAAAAGTTATGGTCATTTCAAAATGGTAATTCGGCTGACCTTCATGCTGGTGTCGGTTGACCGACCCGAACCGACGGGTGAACCGACAGTATAAATTTTGCTCTCTGTTTTTGGAACCGAGAACAGTGTCGGTTGACCGACGCCAAGGTGTAGGCTGACCGACCCGAACCGACGGGTGAACCGACAGTTCAATAAGTCAAATATGGCTCTCTGTTTTTGGAACCGACGTGGCTCTCGGCTGACCCACACCAATCTGTCGGTTGACCGACACTGAACCGACGAGTGAACCGACAGTACGGAACTCGTGCGGGTTCAGGCCATTTCTGGTCTCCTTCTTCCCCATTTCATTTTTTCCATTCCCCAAACCTTTCCAAGGCTTAAACCTGCATCAAATAGAGCCTCCTGCTCTCCCAACATTCATTCCATTCAATCCCATCACCACATTCTCACCATTTACAATTCAAAACAAATTAGATTTATCAATTATTCAATCTATCCATTTCATTCACAATTCTAACCTAACATGTAATTTCCATATCAATATTAACAAGGCTTGGAATTAATGGGAAATCTATCATGAAACCATTGCAATCAATAAAGGAACCAACACACATGCTATATTATGCATTGTAAATCTACTTGCCTCAATGTCAGAAGATTGAAAATGGGTGGAATCTGAGGAGAAGCTTTTCTACCCCGTAAACGACGATCTAACCCGATAAAACTCAAACTAGGAAGCCAAGAAGAAGATAGGAAGGAAAGAATTAAGATCGGACCTAATATAACTAAATAACTGATAAAGTGAAAATAAAAGATTGTGAGGAGTCTTACCAAAATGGTACCGGAAGCAAGAGGGAAACGCGAGGATGACTTCTAGCAGATCGGATCTTCGAACGGGATCTTCTAGGGCAGAGTTCCGGACTTAAGAAAGGAAGAGGAAGAAAAGATGGGAGGCTGTTCTTTCGTTCGTTGCAGAGGAAAAGTGGAATTAGGGTTAGAGTTTAGTTTAAGAAGAAGATTAAGGAGGAAAAGACCGAATCGCCATTTAAGTGGGTCCGGTGAAAGAATGGACCACTTGAAAGGTTTCTGATCGCCGGATCGCGATGAATCAAGAGACAAAATTCATCAGAATGACAAGACCTTTCCAACGAACCCAAAAATCACGGCGTTTGGAATATTTCGGAAAAACACTCAATTTCCCTAAATTGCAAACTACCCCCCTGCTATGATCAAACGAACTCGAAATCAAACGAAACTTCGCAGATACTATTCTAATGCTAAAGAAACTCGCTCATGATCTAAACCCACTTAAATATCTAAAATACAATTAAATAAAATAATAACAAATTAACGGGTCAATGGGCCGGGTTTTGGGCCCAACTGACCCAGTAAGGTCACGGACCTTACAACTCTCACAAATAAAAAGAACATTTGGTCCCCCAAATGCCTAAACATACCTCATCTGGAAATAGATAGGGGTACGCTTTCTGCATCTGCTCCTTCAGCTCCCACGTTGCTTCCTCCGGACTGTGGTTCTCCCACTGTACCTTAACCCACTGAATGGTCTTGGTACGCAACACTACCTCCTTCGTGTCGATGATCTGCGCTGGACGCTCCACATAGGTGACATCCGCCTGAAGCTGAAGTGGCTCGTGCTGCAACACATGGGTGGGATCTGGAATATACTTCCGAAGCATTGAGACATGAAATACGTCGTGCACACCCGCTAACTCTGGCGGTAGCATCAAACGATAAACCACGTCTCCAATCTTGCTCTTAATCTCAAACGGTCCCACAAACCTCTTGGCAAGCTTCCCTTTCTGCCCAAATCTGACAACACCTCTCATCGGAGACACTTTCAGGAAAACCATATCTCCCACTTGGAATTCTAAAGGTCTCCGTCTCTTATCTGCATAGCTCTTCTGACGATCTCGTGACTCCTTCATTCTCATCTGGACAATTCTGACTTTCTCACTGGAATCAGCAATCTCTGAGGGGCCATGAAAACTTCGAACTCCAACTTCCTCCCAACATGCTGGGGTCCTGCATCTCCTTCCATACAATGCCTCAAATGGTGCCATACCAATACTTGAATGATAACTGTTATTGTAGGCAAACTCACATAGAGGCAAACTCTCATCCCAACTCTCCTTGAAATCCAAAACACATGCTCGGAGGAGATCTTCCAATGTCTGGATTGTACGTTCTGACTGTCCATCTGTCTGAGGGTGGTAAGCTGTGCTAAACTTCAACTGGGTACCCATAGATGACTGGAAAGTAGACCAAAACCGAGAGACAAACTTAGTATTTCGATCGGACACTATGGACTTAGGCACTCCATGCAACTTGACTATATTGTCCCTGTACATCTTAGTCATCTTGTCCATAAATTGACCAGTCTTGAATGGCAAGAAATGGGCTGATTTAGTCAGTCTATCAACAATCACCCAAATAACATCATTGCCTTTCTTGGTATTCGGCAACCCTGACACGAAATCCATGGTAATATTCTCCCATTTCCACTGTGGAATCTCCAACGGGTGAAGTAAACCAGGAGGCTTCTTGTGCTCTGCCTTAATCTGCTGACAAGTCATACACCTGGAGACAAATTCTGCAATCTCTTTCTTCATTTTCACCCACCAATAGTGATTCTTCAAATTCTGATACATCTTGGTACTCCCTGGGTGAATAGAGTATCTGGTGTGGTGCGCATCTGTCATCAATTCTGACTTGATGTCTTGAACATCTGGCACACACAACCTATCCTTACAGTACAAAACTCCCTCTATCAATCTGAACTCTGGCTTGTCATCCACATGTTCAATGATTCTCTGTAATTCAGGATCATCCTTCTGGCATTCCTTGATCCTGTTAACTATTTCTGGCTCCCAAACTCCCATTGTAGCAACTAGGACCTTCTCATTAACTGGCCAGGCTTCCACATCCATGTCTCTAAACTGCTCCATCCATCTCCATTCAGGCATTATACATCCACTGAATGCTGCCTTTCTACTGAGAGCATCTGCTACAACATTCACTCTTCCAGGATGGTACTTAATTGGAAAATCATAATCCTTTATGTACTCCATCCATCTCCTCTGCCTGTTATTCAGATCACCTTGTGTAAACAGGTATTGCAGACTCTTATGATCTGTATGCACCTCAAATTTCTCTCCATATAATAATGCCTCCACAACTTCAATGCAAACACCACTGCTGCTAACTCCAAATCATGTGTGGCATACTTCTTCTCATGATCTTTCAATTGCCTCGATCCATAGGATATCACCTTGTCATGCTGCATGAGAACACATCCCAATCCTACTCCGGATGCATCTGTGAAAATCACAAATCCTCCACTTCCAGCGGGTAAAGCAAGTATAGGTGCTGTAGTCAATCTGGTCTTTAGCTCTTGGAAACTCTTTTCACACCCCTCCGTCCACACAAATGGAATATCCTTCCTTGTCAACTTAGTCAACGGAGATGCTATAGTAGCGAACCCTTTCACAAACCTTCTGTAGTAACCTGCAAGTCCAAGGAAACTACGAATCTCCGCTACATTCCTCGGGCTACTCCAATTGACAACTGCTGAAATCTTCTTGGGATCCATTGTTAATCCTTCCTTAGAGATAATGTGGCCCAAAAATGCCACTTGCTCCAACCAAAACTCACATTTACTCAACTTAGCATACAGTTGGTTATCCCTCAAAAGCTGCAAAGATGTTCTCAACTGATGCTCATGTTCCTCCTTAGTCTTTGAGTACACCAAAACATCATCAATAAAGACAACTACAAATTGATCCAAGAAAGGAGCAAATGCCTTATTCATCAATGCCATAAAAATTGCTGGAGCATTCGTCAATCCAAAAGGCATCACAAGAAACTCAAAATGTCCATATCTCGTCCGGAATGCAGTCTTAGGAACATCTTCCTTTCTGACTCGCAACTGATGATAACCGGAACGTAGATCTATCTTTGAAAAGAATTGAGCTCCCTGTAATTGATCGAAGAGCTCATCGATCCTCGGTAACGGGACTTGTTCTTAACAGTCATCTGATTCAACTGTCTGTAATCTATGCACATCCTCATAGTCCCGTCCTTCTTCTTCACGAAAATCACCGGAGCTCCCCACGGTGAAACACTGGGCCTGATAAAACCCTTATCCAACAGATCTCCAATCTGAGTTTTTAACTCTTTCAATTCTGCTGGTGCCATCCTATAAGGGGCCTTTGAAATAGGTGCTGTCCCTGGCTGCAATTCAATCGTGAAATCCAACTCACGAACAGGTGGCAATCCAGGAATCTCCTCCGGAAACACATCCGGGAATTCTCGCACCACTGGAATCTCATCAACCGACTTGGACTCCTTATCTTCCGCAATAAATGCGATAAAACCTTCGCAACCGCTCCTCATCAATCGCTCTGCCTTTAATGCAGAAATCATCCGAGTGGAGATGGGCTTTTCAGCTCCAATAAACTCAACACTACGATCTGCACTCTGCAACTTCACAGTCTTGTTAAAACAATCTAACACTGCTCGGTTCTTGGCTAACCAATCCATACCAAGTATCACATCAAACTCCGCCATCGGTAAGATGATCAACTGACGGTCAGCTTAACTTCCCCAATCTGAATACTACACCTAGGGTAGATGACATTATTGCAAAATATTCAAGGTTAGATCCTATATGCCCCAAGCTAACATCACAATGCTAGAAACAAATCTAAGAGATCAACCTACTGGCTAACGAAATCCTCACACGCGTCCTATGGTTTCTACAATTTTTACCCTGAGAAACCAGCCACTGCTCTGATACCAATTTGTCACGCCCCCCGAACCCGATTAAAGAAATAACCGGATCCGGAGAGTGAATTTTAGGACTATTTAAAAATTTTGTCCTTTGGGCCCACGGATCGTAGTCCGCGGTGAGGATTTAATATTTCAAACCTCAAACCTCATGTAGTATAAATGTATAATACAAATAGAGTCCAAACAACTCTAGACATATAGAATCTCAAGCAATGATTAATAATCTCTCATTAATTTAAAGTTTGCAAGAAAAGTAAACAAACTAGAAGTTAAGTTATTTATTACATTGGTCATCCCAGAAATAAGGCCAATAAAGAACAAGTCAATGAAAGTAACAAAAGGTCCAACGAGAGAATCAATAAAAGAATAATGTAATCGATATGAAACCCAATGTATCTCTCTCGTGCCGAAATGATGACGCTACTCTACGTCATCGGCACGCCACTCTCGTGCCTCCTCTGCTGGTTGGAGATCCTCTGGGATCTCCTCACCTGCCTGCTCCTCGTAGAAGAACTCACCTGATGTGTCTGTACATCAAGGAACAAAGTCAACGACATGTTGAGCAATAGATAAGCAATGCATAATAAACATGACATGCATCAAGTGTAGAATAATGACAAGTATAAGATCATATGAATACAAGAACATGAAGCTAGGCATAAAGCGAGATTAATTTGTAGAAACAATAACAGGAATCCTAGCAATCTAACAATAACCACTATCATGCAAATGCTAACAAGACAAGCAAGAGGGAGACTCCGAGGATGTCCTATGCCACCTCCCGGGGTACCAGTAACAATCCCCTTGGACTACTGATACCATAGTCCGGCTCCAGTGGGATCCTAGCTCCCTGTCCTGGGAATAGCAGCACGGTCCTAGCCCGCTCCCAGCTATTCAACGCCATGGACGCCGTCCTACGCCGACTGCCCACCCCGACAACCGGAGTAACCGATTCGTCATTTAAATCCCAAACTGCAGATGGCCATGATATGCAACAATAATAATAAAGTGGTTCTGACACAAGAATATCAAGACAAGCAAGTCTGGCTAGTTCCATGTACAAGACAAGATCCTAGGGATTATCTTATTCAAGATATCACAAGACAAGCAACACGAGATAATCCCTTCCATCACTAGCCAGTCATGTTTATCAAAACAAGACACGATTTTCTAAGGTACACTCTAAGTCAAGTCCAAGTCCTATATGCTATAAGAATTTATGTTTCATAATTAATTACGTGTTTTATGTCAAGAGAGTGTACAAGGAGAATGGTAACAACGGATACAATTTACAAGTCAAAGAGAATTTACTATCCAATCCTAAGCAAGTGGTGTCATCCCTGTATTCCCCGTATTCTAACAGAGTACATGTGGAAATTGAATCAATGATGCTTTTAAGATAATTCCCTGGTGTACAATCATGTTGAGCATCATTAAATTCAACTCCATGTGCATTCGGTTACATCACGTGTAATACACGAATACCTAGACAACCCATCGAATTCACACCAAGCCACGTGATTCGATTTCAATACCTTTTATGGTCATGTGATAATAGGTTGATGGTTTCCAGCATCTAAGTCCCAAATTCAAGGTTACAGATCTCATTTCCAGTAAAACATGAGCTGAATTAATAATCCAAGTATTTACATCACTTTCCGACCTCTGATTGTGATGAAACCAGAACCATTGGATTCTACGTTTCAAGAGCTTTCCAACGATATATTATACGTAGAATTCCAACGGGCGGATTAAAAGTTATGGTCATTTCAAAATGGTAATTTCGGCTGACCTTCATGCTGGTGTCGGTTGACCGACACGAACCGACGGGTGAACCGACAGTACAAATTTTGCTCTCTGTTTTTGGAACCGAGAACAGTGTCGGTTGACCGACGCCAAGGTGTAGGCTGACCGACCCGAACCGACAAGTGAACCGACAGTTCAATAAGTCAAATATGGCTCTCTGTTTTTGGAACCGACGTGGCTCTCGGCTGACCCACACCAATCTGTCGGTTGACCGACACTGAACCGACGAGTGAACCGACAGTACGGAACTCGTGCGGGTTCAGGCCATTTCTGGTCTCCTTCTTCCCCATTTCATTTTCTCCATTCCCCAAACCTTTCCAAGGCTTAAACCTGCATCAAATAGAGCCTCCTGCTCTCCCAACATTCATTCCATTCAATCCCATCACCACATTCTCACCATTTACAATTCAAAACAAATTAGATTTATCAATTATTCAATCTATCCATTTCATTCACAATTCTAACCTAACATGTAATTTCCATATCAATATTAACAAGGGTTGGAATTAATGGGAAATCTATCATGAAACCATTGCAATCAATAAAGGAACCAACACACATGCTATATTATGCATTGTAAATCTACTTGCCTCAATGTCAGAAGATTGAAAATGGGTGGAATCTGAGGAGAAGCTTTTCTACCCCCGTAAACGACGATCTAACCCGATAAAACTCAAACTAGGAAGCCAAGAAGAAGATAGGAAGGAAAAGAATTAAGATCGGACCTAATATAACTAAATAACTGATAAAGTGAAAATAAAAGATTGTGAGGAGTCTTACCAAAATGGTACCGGAAGCAAGAGAGAAACGCGAGGATGACTTCTAGCAGATCGGATCTTCGAACGGGATCTTCTAGGGCAGAGTTCCGGACTTGAGAAAGGAAGAGGAAGAAAAGATGGGAGGCTGTTCTTTCGTTCGTTGCAGAGGAAAAGTGGAATTAGGGTTAGAGTTTAGTTTAAGAAGAAGATTAAGGAGGAAAAGACCGAATCGCCATTTAAGTGGGTCCGGTGAAAGAATGGACCACTTGAAAGGTTTCTGATCGCCGGATCGCGATGAATCAAGAGACAAAATTCATCAGAATGACAAGACCTTTCCAACGAACCCAAAAATCACGGCGTTTGGAATATTTCGGAAAAACACTCAATTTCCCTAAATTGCAAACTACCCCCCTGCTATGATCAAACGAACTCGAAATCAAACGAAACTTCGCAGATACTATTCTAATGCTAAAAGAAACTCGCTCATGATCTAAACCCACTTAAATATCTAAAATACAATTAAATAAAATAATAACAAATTAAACGGGTCAATGGGCCGGGTTTTGGGCCCAACTGACCCAGTAAGGTCACGGACCTTACACCTGGCGCACACTACGCTTTTAGAATTTCTAATTATAAATTATTTAATGCATAAATCAAAATCCTTATGTTTATTTGTGTTGCAAACCATATTAGATTTTATAACTTTTCATTGGTGGGCCATCAATTTGCATATCCAAAGTTTTCCAACTCCATTGATGGCTTGCGTTGGATACACTCATACTATTTCAAATAGATTTCTCTAATTTCATCTCCCTATTGATGCTACCTCTAAATGCACTTAAAAGTGCTCGTTTCTAATTTTATCCCTCCAATTCCAGTAAATCAAACGTGTTTTAAGGAAACTGAAAGATTCCTTTTCCTTTTCTCCTGTAATGAGATTCTAAAAGAATTAACTATTTTCTTTTCTTTTGTCATTATAAAAGTGCCCCAAAGAGTAACGGACACTAGCATCCCCTTAAAAGATAAAAATAAAAAATTTAAGGCCCCTCACTGGCCATAAAACTCGCCAAATCAAGTTTTCTATTAATATTAAACCAATTATTTTTCATAATTCTTGATGATATATATTAATACAACTTAATTTTCGAATAATGTCAACTGGAAACTAAACACAATGAAGTAGATTTAGGTGGTCTTCTCTCCACTCCCTATAGATTCTTTTCGTGCTTGGAATCACCCCACATGTAGTGTGTGACATATGACACCCATTGGAGAGAGAGAGAGAGAGAGAGAGAGAGAGAGAGAGAGAGAGAGTAATGGCAGTCACATTACATCCTCATTCTTTTGTTTCTATTAAATAGCTAGTTTAATTTGGACATTTATGATGAGAAACTGGATGGAGGAAGAGACCCACATTTTCATTGCTTGCTTTCATTAATGAGCTTGTCTGGACATCTATTATGGGAAAGAGAAGAAACATCCCACGCCCCGTGTACCACTAACAGAAATCATGCAACATCTCATGTTGAGCATTCTTTCTTCACAACTCTCCTGCCTCTTGAGTTGTGTCATCTCTCTCTCAAACCAACCCTGTTCATGTGATCCCAACATACTCTGCCTGTGATGCTCTTCAATAACTAATCCCTCTCATCCCACCTATCCTTCGTATATATATATACACGTCTTCTCTTCCCTTTCTCTTCAATCCATCCCCAAAGTAATTAGTCTACTCAGGCAATACATCATCTACACCCACATGAAGATTTCTATATGTGCTGCTGCCTTTGTGGCATGTCTAGTTGTCCTTCCAGTGCTTGTCCCAGCAAGGCCCGTTGCCCGGACACACCCACGTATGTTCTACTTTCTCATCATTTCCTTGCTTTGATTTGCTTTGCTTTGAAGAATTTTAATATTCTCACTTACATTGCTAATTCCTATTAAACGTTGTGGGTTGCTCATAACTGGGCCAGGCCTGGCCAAAGCTTCTCCAAGTCCAGTCCATTTAGTTACTGGGCTTAGAATTCCTGCCCATATTAGTCCATGGGCCTAAATGACCCGGGTCTATCCTCTTTCAACTTGCTATAAATGAGGCCTAGCTATTCAATCAACTCAGACTGGAACAGTATGGAAAAAACAGTTCTAATGGAGCCCAGTGTCGGTTGGCAATTGGCATAGCCCACAAACTATCTTGCTTGAATGTAATGTCTGGAGTCTGGATTTATGTACCTTGGCCCCTACATTATGCATATATACTATATCTTATGGCCTACAATGGGTCACATTAAATGCAACCTGCCCCAACTAGGGGCAGATATAGTAGTTTTTTTTTCCACTGGAGAACGCAAATGTTTTGAGCACGGTTCAAAAATTCGCATTTTCCATTCCGTAGTTATTTTTTTTTCACCAATACTCGCTCCGACTCAGCAGAGTTGACTCAACACAAAAGGCACCTAGTTGAACGAGTCCAGCTGAGTTTGCCAAAGAAACTCATATAAGCTGGCCCGAGTATTCAACTCCATGCCTTCCGAGTCACTCTTATTAAAAGTGAGTCAAAAACAATGCTTCAATTAGTCACCTGCAAAACCTTAAACAGGTACTGTTTTTTCATGTTTCAGATCATAGTCATCATCATCAATCCACACATCCCAGACCAGTGAAAGGGGTGGCGGCAAAACTGAACTTCTACCAGGAGAGGGGGCAAGTGAGAGAAAGGAGTGCCGACACTGTTGAAGTTGCCGGATCAAGCTTACCCGACTGCTCGCACGCCTGCGGGTCATGCTCGCCTTGCCGGCTGGTGATGGTGAGCTTCATCTGCGCGGCAGAGGCAGAGACATGTCCAATGGCATATAAATGCATGTGTCATAGCAAATCATACCCTGTTCCATGAGCAGAGTTTCCCTGTTCAGGTCGCATTACACAATACAATCTCACTTCTATGTAGCATAGCAATACTGTAGAACTCTTTAACATCAGTGACAGAATTTCTTGTATTCAACTTCTAATCAAAGAGCTTACTTTTTTATTGATTCATACATGAAAACTTCAGGGTTCATTTTTCACATATCCTACTTATTGAGGCCCACTCTTGATCAATGTTCTATTTTTTTTTGTTGCCCTAAGAATTTTAGGTCTATCTTGTAATTCTTTGTTTTCATTTTAATATAATGCCTTCTCTTGGGAAAAAAAAAAAAAAAAAAAGAAGCAAACATCTACCCAAAGGAATTCCACAAGCAATACCCGATTCCCCACCCTTAGCAATACTATGAGCTATATTGTTCACATGCAGACGAATATGTTTAATGTCAAAAACATCAAGGTCTCAATAAAATAGGTTGAATAGACTGAAAAGTCAAAATTTATGGACTACTATAATGGAATACTACTAGTTCTAAATGCACAGCGGAAATAAACAATCAGACGAACTAGTAATTAAATCTACCAAGCAATCACCACAAGAAGGCTGACACAAAATATAGCGTGGAAACCCTATCCAAGGAGAAAAAACTACGAATCAGAAATCAAGAGTTCACGAACAGTTACTAGATATACTCACTAGCTCCTGTATCTCAGTCTTTACCTCGACCTCAGGACTATAGTTATTCTTACTAAGAATCCACTGACACGAAATCCACGTGCCCCGTTCTCCTTACTTGATCTCCTCGCACCTTGTCAGCACAAGATGAACAATTTTCTCCTTCGAAAAGCAGAAGCAACAGCAACCTTTTAGAGCAGCCTTCAGAACGATCTCTCAATGGCTCTAGAGAATAAACTCTCTCTAATGATCTTTCTGACTTAGATTAATGAGAGTGGTGGTTGTCCATAGGGTTGAGAGTAACACCCTATATATAGCTCCAATTTTGTGCCTAATACTTAGAACACAAGTAGGACTCAAACTTGGAAAACAGAGTCTCAAAAGGAAATAGTTTCGTACAAAAAGGAGATTTTTCCAAAATTCTGCGTACTATTCGCTCGAGCGAACTCTTTAAACCGCTCGAGCGGATGAGGCTCTGTCTCGCGGTCGCTCGAGCGAAGGTGAGAGCGCTCGAGCGGACTCCTTGCTAGATGAGAAACGAAAATTCAGAATTCTTTTCTTCCAGCTTTCTTCTTCTAAACCATTCAGGCTTTTCTTCTTGGAGTCCTTCCCTCTTCTATCTTCGGAGTTCTTTTCTAAATAAAACATACAACTCAAAGACTCCTAGAGTTTTGTCCAACATGAATTAGCCAATACAAAAATACCTAACAATCTCCCCCTTTGGCAATTCATGGACAAAACTTTTACAAAAGATCTACCCAAAAGAAAAACCCAAAATACATTGAATTTTCAGCACAAAAGAATTTATCGGCTCCTGTAGATCTTTGCCTGTTGTCTCCCCCTAGCTTCAGTATTCTCCCCCTTTTTGTCCATAACTGACAAACAAGTATCTTTAAGCAGCTTCTGTCAATATGGGTTTTGCAGCTCCCCCTCAATGTTCACTCACCCCCAGAAAGATCTTCGTATCAGCACTGGGGTGGGGGCATGATCTTGTAGATCAGGGGTGATGAAGCTTTGGCACACACACTTGCATATTCAGACATTTCAGCAAAGTGTGTACCAACACAGAAGTTAAGTCTTATTTCTTGACCCAAACAGCTTTGGTCTCCTTTTTCAGAGCAGTATCTTGTGTTTTCCATTGCATTCGATTTGGTGATTTTCGCAGCTTATTGCAATGAGGTCTAATGTGCCCTTTAATTCCACAATGATGACAAGTGGAAATTCTTTCAGGGTGTGACACATGTTTCTTCTTGGCAGCTGTATTTGCAACATGAACAGCATGATTAGTAACAACTGAATTTTGAACAAAACAGTTTATACCTTTGGCTTTAGATGTAGATGCCTCGTCAGCGTAGCCAATGCCATGCATGTCCGTCTTTGCCTTTTGACTGCAGAGGATGTCATCAAGTTTTTTGGAACCTGCATTCATACTGTTTAGCGAAACCTTGCATGTTTCTAACTCAGAAAGAACTAACTCAGAAAGAACTATCTTGAGCCTTCCTTGCAAGTCAGTATTTTCAGCTTTCAAGGTCTTCATGTCATGATTAATCAAAGCATACTTTTGGGCTTCAACGGTCAATTTATCTGCTAACCTGTTATTTTCTGTCTCTAAGTGACTAACCTTTGTAAGAGCTTCTGACAATTCAGCTTTTAATGAAGTATTTTGCTCTTCAGATTCTTTCCAGCTTGTAGCCACTTTTTCATTCATCTTTAGCATCTTCAAGGACTTTGCAAACAATATCTGATATTCAGCTTGCCAATCATGTTCTGTCTCTAACTTACTAAGCTCTTGATCAGTCTCATTATCAAACACTAGTGGAATAGCAGAAACCGAAGTTGCCATGAATGCGATGAATTTTTCTTTGCTAGCGTCAGGCTTCTCAGACTCAGATTTGTTATCATCTTTGTCAGAAGTATCAGCATCCCAAGTCAAATTTAAAGCCTTCTTTTTTGACTTTTTGTTAGCACAGTCACAACAATGTGTCCATAACCATGACACTCAAAACATTGAATCCCTTTAGAAGATTTCTTCTTTACAAAATTTTTAGGGATTTTCAAATCACTTTTCTTCCCCTTCATAAACGCCTGAATTGCTTCATAAATTGAACAGCAACTTGTGGATCTATCTCCTCAGAATCAGAATCAGAATTACTAGCAATTTTCTTGAATGATTCTTTGGAGGCTCTTAAAGCAATACCACTGGATTTTGATTTCACATTAGTCCTTAGGTTTGCTTCAAAAGTCTGAAGGTTGCCAACTAATTCCTCAGCTTTGAGAATGTTCAAATTTTTATTCTCCTCAATAGCCACAACCTTTGCATCAAACCTTTCAGGAAGAGACCGTAGAATCTTTTTCACAATCCTATTTTCAAGAATTGGTTCTTCCAAAGTAAAGGTATCATTAACAATTGCATTCAGCTTCAAATTGAAATCATCAAAAGTTTCATCATTTTCCATCTTTATGGTTTCGAAGGCTGTATACAATTTCTGAAGTTTCGACTGTTTAACAGTTTCAGTGCCTTCATGCACATTCTGCAGAATATCCCAAGCTTCTTTCGCAGTAGTGCATGTAGAAATTCTACGAAACTCAGACATATTAACTCCGTTAAAAATAACATTCAATGCTTTAGAGTTATGAGTGGCAGCCAACTCTTTTTCCTTAGTCCACTTATCTTTAGGTTTGAGATCAGATACCCCATCAGCAGTAATAGTGGGCACGGAATAGCCATTAACAACGTATTTCCAAACTTTCAAATCTATTGCTTTCAAGAAGGCAACCATCCTGACTTTCCAATAAGCACAATTGCTACCATCCAACAAAGGAGGCTTATTGGTTGAAGTGCCTTCGCGGTAGATATCCATTCTAGCAAATATGGATCAACACAATAGAATAGTGCAACCCGCTCTGATACCAATTGAAAGTCCAAATTTATGGGCTACTAGAATGGAATACTACTAGTTCTAAATGCACAGCGGAAATAAACAATCAGACGAACTAGCAATTAAATCTACCAAGCAATCACCACAAGAAGGCAGACACAAAATATAGCGTGGAAACCCTATCCAGGGAGAAAAACCACGAACCAGAAATCAAGAGTTTACGAACAGTTACAAGATATACTCACTAGCTCCTGTACCTCAGTCTGTACCTCGACCTCATGACTATAGCTATTCTTGCAAAGAATCCACTGACACGAAATCCACGTGCCCCGTTTTCCTTACTTGATATCCTCGCACCTTGCCAGCACAAGATGAACAATTTTCTCCTTCGAAAAGCAGAAGCAACAGCAACCTTCTAGAGCAGCCTTCAGAACGATCTCTCAATGGCTCTAGAGAATAAACTCTCTCTAATGATCTCTCTGACTTAGATTAATGAGAGTGGTGGTTGTCCATAGGGTTGAGAGTAACACCCTATATAGCCCCAATTTCGTGCCTAATACTTAGAACACAAGTAGGACTCAAACTCGGAAAACAGAGTCTCAAAAGAAAACAGTTTCGTGCAAAAAGGTGATTTTCCCAAAATTCTGCGCACTGTTCGCTCGAGCGAACTCTTTAAACCGTTCGAGCGGATGAGGCTCTGTCTCGCGATCGCTCGAGCGAAGGTGAGAGCGCTCGAACGGACTCCTTGCTGGATGAGATACGGAAATTCAGAATTCTTTTCTTCCAGCTTTCTTCTTCTAAACCATTCAGACTTTTCTTCTTGGAGTCCTTCCCTCTTCTATCTTCGGAGTTCTTTTCTAAATAAAACATACAACTCAAAGACTCCTAGATTTTTGTCCCACATGAATTAGCCAATACAAAAATACCTAACATAGACTACTAGTCCTTGCCATTGAACACATTGACAACTTTGAGCACGTCAGAGAATTTCCCCACTCTTGATAATGAGTGATTCCATGTGGCTTCTACAGCGAAGAGAAGCGCCCTCGCTTTTTGGTTATGGCCTTTTTATTTTATTGGTATTGAGTTTTATAGGATTTGTTAGAAATGGCCTTTTATTAAAGGGGGTCAAAGGTGAAGTGGATTAAAGATGATGATCTACCGAGGGCCATTAAATGGTTTTTCATTTTATTGGTAATGATTATCCATCCATCATCCTAGTAAATTAAGAGTTTTTTTTTTTTTTTTTTAAGATGTCTCGCTAAGGTTTATAGAATTTGTAAATAGGCTCCTGTGGTTTGAGTATTGAGTGATACATTCCTACTCTTATATTTTAATACCTTTCGTGTATCCAAAATCAATAGTCCTAACGAGAATGGAGAACCACCATGAGGTTCGTATGAAAATGACAGCTTCGCTCTTACATTCATTAAAAAAAATTAGTATGTCATTATTTTAAAAAATACTATTATTTTATCCCTAGTCCCCCCCAATGCCCCAACACACCCCCCCTCTCTCTCAACAACCCTCTCATGCACATGAAGCTTAATCATGTAATTTGAAACTTTCATCAATCCAATGGTGGATTGTGGATGGCATTTGTCAATTATAACTATTTATAAGCATAGATGTTGATTATCAATCATTATGATCAATTTGAATTTAATTAATAAAATGAGTCTCATAATGCTAAAAATGGATTTATGTAGAGTTATTTTCTCCTACTGATGTAATCAATTTTACAAACTTTAGAGAGAAAAATCTAACCTTTTGAAATTATGCATATAGGGGTAGATGAGCACAAGTATCCTCATTTCACTCTAAACAGTTATAGTGGTTGCAAGGCTATAGGTCTTGGGGGCATGGAATGTATTAAATGTAAACCAGGGATTTATTACTAGATACTGAAACAAATAGGAGCCTATTTAGAAATTATAGCAACCTTGGGGGGCGGGGACGGGTTTGGGGGGGGGGAGGGAGGAGGGAATAATGGAAGCCTATTTATAAATTATAGCAACCATGTTGGGGTGGGGTGGGGTGGGGTGAGGGGGTGTTAATGCCCCAAGAAACTCAACTGAAAAGTAGGAAAATCACGGTCTCCATCTACACAATTTCAGTTTAAATCCTTCACTCTGACCTTTTCATTAGGGAAAACCCGGTCAACTCACTCTATAGAATGAATTCCTAGGAATTCATAGGAAAGAGGCAAAGGAGAGGAGGGGCCCAAGTGTTTTCGCAAATTTATTGTAGCAAAAGCATGATGAAATGGAGAAAACAGGAAGGATATAAGCACATGAAATGAAATTTCATGGCGGTCCTTCTGCAGAAACATTCTCACTAATAAGATAATGTTTTGCGACCATCCGCCATTACTTCTACGTAAGGAAGGTTGGAATGATCTGGGAAGCTTCAAGCAAGAAACAACTAAGCAATGTCTCTTATGCGTTCACCTCAAACGGCATGTGATTTCCCTTCCATTTCATCATTTTTGTTTTTCAACTACTAGTTTTGAATGGATGGTATGCATTCCCCACAGATCCTTTTTACTGCCTAGGACTGTCAACAAAACAAGCAGAGCTGGCTAACCCAACAAACGTTCAGCTTAAGGGCATGTTTGGATGTCTACAGAATAAAATATTTATAGATTTAAATATTGTAAGAATAGAATAGTATAGAATATAATAATGCAATATTATAATAGTATAATATTTTTGACTATTTGGCGATTTTTGAAGAATATTACAAATTTCAAATTGAGTTGTTTGGAAGGTGCTATGATTAGAGTAAATTACTTTATAAGAATATTTTTTTATTAAATATTTTAATTTATATGTAATTTACCACGTTTGTCGTCTGGATAAAAAATAATGTTGTAAAGTAAAGTTTAACTTTCATGTTTTTACCATAAGTTACTTTTTTTTTATCACATAAACCATGGTAAAAGTATAGTACAGTAAAGTCAATAAAGAAAATAGCTATTTTATAACTCTCTCTCCAACCTTGCTTTACCACATACTTCATCTGACCTTACTTTATCTCACATTTTACCATGATATGACATCAATCTTTATTTTACTTTACCACACCTGTAAACAAGTCACTTTTTATTTAGCATATAAACTATGATAGAATGTGATAAAGTAAAGTAAAAAAAAGTAACTACTTTACCATTTCTTCCCACTTTAGTTCATCATGTACTTTATCCCACCTTTACTTTACCTCACCTTTATAGTCTTGTGAGATTTACTTTTACTTTACTTGACCATATATATAAACATACACATCATGATGGATTTGGTGAACGAAAGTCTTTACTTTACTCTACCACTTTGTAATCATTATTTTGAAAGATTTTTATCTTGTAGAAAGTTTTTACAGGGGGGAGCTATAGGAGAGAATATTGAGCTTTTTAAAAGAAATTAATATTTTCTTCAAATTTTCTTGCGTTACCAAACGCGCAAGATTTTCTTCTTTAAAAAATGAAAGATTATATTTTATAAAATAGTATTTTCATGTGTTTTCTTGTGCATCCAAACAGGCCCTAAGTTCTGCTAGATTCTGATGAGAGAACTGACGCCATGTGCTTATGAGCATTTAATCCTATGTTTTTTGGCCACCTAACCCACCTATGAATCAATTTCCTCCCTCAATTAATGTTCTAACCACAGTGAATTTACAAAGGTACAAATTTAACACTAATCCAATGGCTATTATGGAATTGAAATTCAAAGAAATGATGGTTTCTAAGACCATTAATAGATCAAAGGGTAGCATGAAAATGACTATTATGAATCCAACCAAAGTGAGGGTGGTTTACACTATCCTATATCACAACACCCTGTCCATCCTGTCCCCTGCTGTAACCTGTTTTGTTCATAATGTAGGGCCCACTTTGAGCTGGATTTCAAAGGGCCTTCAGGTTTGAGGGCTAATAAAAGGTTTATTTAGTAGCTCAAGTTGAATATGCTGAGCCTGGGCTCGGTCCAAACTTCCTGATTACATGTCCTAGCCTGGCCGTGCAATTCTAAAACAAGTGGGTCTTGTCAATTTTCAAAGCAATGGGCCCTGTCCTAGCCTCACCTGATGGATGGATCCAGGCCTACATATAAAACAACCCAATGTCGGATGAGGATGATCTTGGATAAGCTTATAATCAGCTTGCCTGCAACCCTAATTTGCCAAATCACCGATCAAATGGCAACAATTCCTCATTGAATTATCCATCCACAGTGGTCCTCATCCTATCAATCATCGGACAAACAACCCCCCCCCCCCCCCCCCCCCCCCCGGATATATATGAATCCAGATCCTTAGGGCTCTTTTGGTAATTTTACATGTAAAATAAAATATAGTAAAGTATCAAATTAAACGAGAATAAAATATAATGGGGTTATGATGATTTTTATTTTTAATTATTTGGTAAGAAATCTTTTTACGGTTTTGTATAGAAAAGTGGATCTTTTAGTAGAGAACTGAGTTTGCTTTTTGATATTTTTTTTTTATATGGATGGGATTTTGAATTAAGGTGTTATTGATGTGACCCATTGTTTGAAAGTTAGATGTTTTATTTGACTTTTACTAATCTAGTAAAGTGCCATCAGCGAGGAACAACCCTTAAATCACAGCCCTCCTTCTGGATCTGGGCCTACTCAGGATGAAATTAGGCCCACCAACTAATTAATCATGTGAAACATATGATCAATCAGACTATATTGATTATCCTATATATGACAAATCTGATCACGGATTCAACTCCAACCGAAGTAAAATTTGGGAAGGGGGTTGTAATTTTGAGTTATTTGAATTGAAGTGGTGGGACCCGCTGAGGGGTCTACAAAACTTTCTCAGCACGACCTGAACCATACATGATACATACACATAGGTCCACTATCAGACAACATTCGTCTTTACCTGATGTTGAAAGATCCGCTGTGCGGCAGCCCAAGATCCACTGTGCGGCAGCCCAAGAACAGGTAAAACTTTTGAGTTCCAACTTTCCAGAATGTAGAAACGTTCAAAACGTCGTTATACATGTAGTAAACAAGGAAAGTGAGACTGTGCCAGGTCCAACTACGTTCCGTACACATGAGATTTGAAAATATAAAGGATTCTTCAACATAGGAGACCGGCACAAAACCCGCGTCAAAACTCAATAGTCAAAACAAATGCCCCCCAGAGAGAGAGAGAGAGAGAGAGAGAGGGAGAGAGGACATGATAACAAAAGGCCCGAGGTCCACACATTTCACAGATCGTGTTTGAAGGTTTGGCCGCATTAGCTTAACCCTCAAGACGTTTGGAATTTCATACCACCCCAACATTCAAACATCCTAATCTTTTTCCTCCCCACCACCAAAGAATCAAAACAAGGAAGACACCCCTCTTTGAATTCTTTGAAATCAAAACCTTTCAGAAACGGACCATTATCATGCATATATAAGACTCACACCACATGGAACCATAGCACATTAAAATCACCTTAAACACTTGCAACAAACAACATAATTATATTTCCTTCCTTTTCCAGTAAGACCATGCAACGTTTTATCCCTAGCAGACTCTCACACACCATGAAACAAATCGGGCAAGTGGGGATGGCTGGTCGGCCCTGCGACGTGTTCATCAACCACCGGGGGGTCGACACGAAGCGAACCGTCGCCGGTTTGCTCTATGACCGCCTCCTCCAGCATGACCTCCACCCCTTCTTGGATAACAAGAGTATGGAGCCCGGTGATAAGCTGTTTGATAGTATTGGGTCGGCGATAAAGCGGTGTAAGGTCGGGATCGCCGTCTTCTCGCCCCGGTACTGCGAGTCCTATTTCTGTTTACTTGAGTTGGCTAGGTTGGTTGAGGCCAAGAAGAAGGTGGTCCCAATATTTTGTGATGTTAAGCCATCGGAGCTACAGCTTTTGGAGCATAAGAAATGTACACCCAACGAGATTGAGAGGTTTAGAAGAGCTCTGGAGGAGGCCAAATACACTGTAGGGCTTACTTTCGACTCACAAAATGGGTAAGAACTAAGGACTCAACTTCCCTCATTTCTTGATATATAGTAGATGGCCTTAAATGGGTTTAATATATAATAGAAGCCATGCAAAAATACAAGCTATATATAATAGACTAAATTAATTATTTACTTTGGGTTTAAGGTAAAATCATGGTTTAGAATGCATATCGGCCGATATATCGATCCTGACTTACCATCTCATTTTGTTTAAGCGCTTTTTTTAGTACATGAGAAGATTTTAAATGATGCTCCGAAATTAAAATTTTGCAAGACTTCGTTTTCATTCATTGCTACAGTTTTAAGGTGTTAAAAAAAATTGAAAGAAATGGAATGTAAGGGTGTTGATTTGGACTAAACCGTATAAAATGAGTATCGTTATGGTCAAAACCTTGATATGAATTAGTTTTAGATGAGTTTTAAAACCATATATCAATAATATGTGTAATGTGATCAAATCTACTAACTCGATAAAATCATCTCAATCCAACAGTGAGCGCAACTTTATTCTTATTGGTATATACATTCTAAGCATATGCTAATTTGTACAATAATATAAGATATTGACATTACTATGGTAACTAATATAGCACTCGTAGCAATACTATTTAAAATATTCTACTATACTTGTTTTATTCTATATAAATAACGCACAATCTCATGCTTAGTCGAATTGGTCTGACAACAACTAACATTTGATTTGACCTGTCCGATGGGGGAACAACATGGTGTCACTCAATGCCAAAACCTTTTGTATTTGCCAATAAATTAGTTCAAAAATTTATTTTGAAAACTTTGGCTCCTTTTAAAAACACTTAAATCATAGAAGAATCTTTCAATCTTCCTTTTTTATTCTTTTATTAGGTATGTTTGATGTGCTTATACCATAATAACAATATTTAATATAAAGTTGATCAGAATATAGGTTTCATAAAATCTTCGGTTAAGATGTCATTAAAACTTTGAGGCTGTTAATAGTAGGAGAACAAGCTCAGCATATTTTATGCATGCCTCAGTGTGTGGAAAGTGAGTCAAATGTAAGTCCAACATTATAACCATTATAAGGTTGATCATGAATTTAAAAAATGACTATATATGTCACTTATGATCAATCTAAAAGCCTATGCCATTGCCTTCACACAAGGAGGTGTCTGGTATGATCCATGTTCGATCAAACGGAGGTGTGCCTCGCAGTGGTGAAATTTGGTTTTAGCTGCGGTTAGCACAATAGTGATGGATCATCTCTCTTTCCAAACTTCTATCAAAATCCTCTTACTTAAACTATTTCAAAGAAATGTAGACAGTAATGCTTTGAGTAAAATATTTCACATGCAGAAATGCAAACATGTCTTTGTTGTGTCCTCAACCTTGATTGTAAAATGTAACTATAGCGCATTTGTTCATCGGCCCCCAACTTTTCTCATGTTGTAGTATAAGTGCCATTTGGCAAATGGCTGGAAGTTTTGAAAATCTTTTTATTTTCCTTTTTTCCCTGGAAAAACTTGAAACACATTTTATTATTTCAATCATCTGTTAGTCATTGATATTTGGGTTTTGATTAGATGTTGGAGTACTAAAACCTGAGCATCTCAATCATAGGTTTTGTGTGCATGATAATGACTATCTTCTTGAAAAATCATACTCATGACCGAAAGTCATACTCAAGACCATCTTCTTGAAAAATCATACTCACCAAGCCCTAACCATTTGTTTAAGATATTTAGACATTATATATAGCAGACGACTCTGATAATTTCTCTGGTCAACGCATAATATGACTATTCTCTCACTGATACTTTTATTAAATGTTAGAGAATTTCTAGGTAGCATAAGCTACTCAGGGTATTTTGCATACACACCCCTGCTTAATTTTAAGAGCACTAGGTAATTGTAGAAAACCTCTACCTATTTGTGAAATGTTTTAAAAAGCCCCGTTGAATGTTGGTCAAAATTCTTTGATGGATTTTAAGGGGCCGGGATTTTGATCCAGTCTTTTTTTTTTTTGCTCAAAAGATTAAATATGATTGTTTATTTAAAATAAAAGGTCTTTTTTGTAAATAAAAAAAGATTGTATTTAGAACTACTTGAGAAAATGTATAAAATCATTTTGCATGGGATTGGCCTATGAAAATGTAGAGCTTTTTAATGGGTCCACAACCCATAAACAAAATGGATAAATTATGATTCAAACACAATGTGGCCACCCACAGTTGATCAGCACCGTCCGTAGCTCATTGCAAAGATGAACGACTCTATTTGAAAGGATGGACGTTGGATGATGAATTTCAGCTTGTTACCATTGAGTTTGAATTATTTTCTTACTAAATTACTTTTTCTTATAAAAAGAACACAAGGTTTTCTACTTGTATTTTTCTTATAAAAAGAACACAAGGGTTCTTTTATAATCAATAACTCATCAGTTGTTTTTATCACCAAATTCAACATGCTATGGAATTTCTCTCTCAATGTAAATTAATCTCTCTCCCTCCTCTTTTTTGATCCTTCAGGAACTGGCCAGAGTTGATTAGAAGCGCCACAGACATCATCCTTAGGAGTGTATACGACGGCATATAAATGAAAGAGAGATTTTGACAGTAAAAGACACGCCCATTCCCTTGATTTGAATTATTCTTTTCTGTACACACAGTAGACTCAACAAATAAAGTAGTGTTAGGAAATGACCATTCTTTAAATCTTTTATTTATAGTTGTATATGTTTACCACGTCCAAGCTGTTCCAACATTCCTCATGTATGAAATAACTTGTCAATTTAATAGCAACGTTTTGTAGTGAGACTGTCTCTCCATAAGAAGTCAGATTTCTTGGTCAAAGGCCCAAGGGCTTGCTTGGACAAGGGAGAGGAGGAGTAGAATAAGTGAGACGTGTACAAAGCAATCGAAACCATTCTTTTGTAATAAGAACTAATAAACAAATCTTGATGTTAATGTGCAGCATTGTGTGTGTGTGTGTTTTTTTTTTTATTTTAATCTTTGATAGGACAATGTGAGTTGTAACATTGTACCACCTCTTAATGTAAGAAGCAGCTTCATTAGTGTTTCTTTTCCTTTACCTTTTCCTCTCTCTATCTGTCTCTGCTTGTGAATAGGGTGGCAATGTATAGAATTTGCATACAGCCTTATGAGGCTTACTTGGGGCCACCTCATTTTTCATGGGAAGTTGGGGACTGAAAGATCTAGATATAATCAACACGTGCAAAATCTTGTGTCCAATAAATCATCCTAACCCTTGGATCTATGACCGTCAAATTTATTGGTTTTACAATCTATTACTTTATTATTTCAATCCAACTGTTAATGTATGAGGTTCTTTTTCGTGCACAGGCCATTTAATGGATTTTGTTCGCATAAAATCCTCTAATAAATAAGAAGTTCTAAATAAATTTAAAATCAGTATTATGTATCAAATTAATGTTTAGCATATAATACCTTAAACTAGTAGACTATTAATGTAACGTGTGTGTATTATGATAGTTTTCATGGATCGGTAGGTGCGTGCCTCTTGACCGGGATGCAAAGAAGTCAAATTCAGAATTCGGGAACTTGACCTGGATTTGTCTCGATCTATAGATCGACTAGATCAGAATTTGAGTCGAACGGACGCCTATTTGCTAAATCCTGCAGATATTGCATGAAATATAAAAATGGGGTTCCAATTTTAAAATAAGATGGGAAGCTACATTCGTATAATTGGATAAAACGGCTTCAAAATAATTATTTGAATTATATAAATGGGGCTATTAAATAGAACGTGATTAAAGCTAAGTAGGCAATCTTTTTTTTTTTTTTTTGCTAACGGAGGGTTTCCAACCCTTTGGGCTGGACTATTCCCTCCGGGCTCAGAGAGACGTCGGGTAAAACCCCTGTTGCCCCTAGGAGGTAGCACAAGTAGACTCAACCTTCGGTTCTGAAGACGGAGAAATCGGGGGTCAATACCAAGACCTCTAATTCCGGAAGAGAGAGAAACTGTGGTCCTGACCACTCGGCCAACCCCTTGGGATTAGTAGGCTTTCTCAAATATCAATATGACTCAAGTTATGTAAGCCCTTAAAACTTATATATATTATTTGATATGTGGATGTAAAGTCCTAAATCTAGATCTGGATCCATATCTAAACGTACTTGAACCTAAATCATGGATACAATTTTGAATCCAAACTTTTCAAGGATACAAAAGTAGGATCCATGCCCAGTTTATTGGGATCAGAAAGTTGAATACTCAGATAATCAAATACCCATTTGCAACCATTCCTCTCATACATGTTATGAGAGCTAGGTAAAAATTTAAGTCTCTTATGTGAATGCATTCTAGTCACCCGGGGATGGTTTCATGGGAATGTTTAACGGTACTTAGGCCCTGTTTGGCATCGTTTTCATATTGTCAATAATGTTAGAATTTAAGTATTAAAAAGGTAGCAATGCCCATTCCTACGTAAATATAACATGAGGCCCACATATATGAATTACAAAATATGCTCATCTTTAGGAATTGTAACACATGTGGGAATCGCTGTACATAGGACCCACCTTTAGATTTATAGGACCGAACCCACATCTAGGACTTAAAATAAATATAGGGTCCACCTTTATAGTATTTACAATATGGGCCCACTTTTATAGGAGTTAAAACATAAGCCCAGAATTTGTTATTGTAAAATCTTGACCCATCTCAAGGTAAATTTGTTATGTGCGGTCCTGCAGTCTGTGAGGCGTGGAAAGTGAGAAGTGGCGGTGGCTGGGCCTAGGTGTGTGGCCTGAGAGAGAGAGAGAGAGAGAGAGAGAGGTGTGTGGGGAGATTTCCAGAACCACAGGATTAAGCTAATCACAGCCATCGGATGAGACTAAGCGCTCTCACGTGCCATCCGCGTGCCATCCACGTGGCACCAAGCTCACCCCGGCTACCGGGACAGGAGGTCCGGCCGAAGTCAGGCGGCTCCGGGCCCTTAGTGCCGAATTGGCCCACCTCGGGCGTCATCTCGGCAAGGAGCTCCACCTCGGCTGAGCCACCCCGGGTACCATCTCGGCAGAAAGTTCCACCTCGGCTGAAGAAGCCGGGACAGAAGCCGAGGCAAGAGAGAACCTTCACATGCGCCCCTCATCCCCCACGTCATCAGGCACGTGGAGGGATAGGGGCACGAGCTAGTGGGACAGACGTGACATCCAGCCGCCCACAATCTTCGCCAGATCCCTGACAGAACGGCATCCAGCGGCTGAGACCACATCAGGGCAGGGCCCGAGGGCAGATCCGCTGGTACCCCTACCGCCAAAGGCGCCCAACAGGATCTGGCCCAACAAGATGTGCATTAAATGCGATGTGGGCTGACCCGACGGGCATTTAATGCATAGTGGGCTGGATTGGACCACAATTAATGCAATGTGGGCTGATCATGACTTCCCAATCAAATCACGGGACCCACACCACAATATCTCCCAAAGATACGATCTAAACTCTATAAATAGAGGCTCAAGCCATCGTCCAAGGTACGCACAATCTCATGCACAGAGCCCTTACTCTGCCTCTCTTCTCCCTCTCCTTCCATTGTTCCAGTTCTCACACTGACTTTGGCATCGGAGAGCCTTGTGCTGCTAGCAGCCAGGGTCCTCTGACGTGTTTTTCTTTCTTCCTCCTCAGGTCCAGTCGGAGCCACAGCAATCTTCATCCAAGCCACCCGAATCAAGGGGCCTAATCACTGCTTTAAAGTTCTTAATTTTTAGGCACTTACAATTGGCGCCATCTGTGGGAAAGTACTAACCCATACCTCAAAACCTTTCCCAAATCTCTCTCAAAACCTTTCCTAAAACCCTCTCCAATCACCATGGCTCCGAGAAACAAGAAAGGCGCAGAGCACCCGAAGTCCCTCCCCCCAGGGCCGCTGGTTCTCCCTGGACCATTGCCCTACGCGTCAAGGGAGGTCGCAGAGGTAGAAAGCTACCACACTGAGTCCGCGTCATCACCGCTAGAGGCGGAGGATCCACCGCGGATGAACGCTCCCCTCCAGGAGCGCTTCTCGAAGGGCAAGGCCCTAGCAGCGGCGGGGTCACATCGGTCCGGGCGCCACTCGGACCGCGACGGCAACAGAGCCGACCCCGCTCAAGCCGCAATCAGGGCTCAGAATCTCGCCCTCCAGGAGAAAGATGATCTCATCCGCCAGCTCAGGCAGCAGCTCCGAGAGAAGGGAGTAGTCCCCGGGGGCGGTGATCCCGTAGGCAGGAAGGATCCCGTCACCGGCAAAGACCTAAGAGATCACCTGAACGATAAGAGTCGGGAGCGAAGTCACGTCGGGAGCTCCTGCCATAACCACGAGGACAGGGGGTCGATGCCAAGATCGGAGGCGGCAGACCAGCAGGCTCTGATCAACCGCTTGGTCAAGCAGGCCCTCCAGAACACCCTGAAGGAGGCAGGGCTCGCCCGGAGCCAGCCGGACCTCCCCGACTTCTCTGGCCTCGACTCATCACCCTTCACCAGAGAAATAATCGAGTACCCTCTCCCCAAGAAGTTCAGCGTTCCAAGGTTCGTCCTCTACGACGGGACCTCGGATCCAGGAGCGCATCTCCGCCACTTCACGCAGAAACTGTCCGTCTGGGGTGACGTTGGGCACCTCAATTGCAGAGTCTTCTCCTCCAGCCTGGGGGACCTACCCC
Source organism: Litsea cubeba (assembly GCA_012931725.1). Taxonomy (NCBI): domain Eukaryota; kingdom Viridiplantae; phylum Streptophyta; class Magnoliopsida; order Laurales; family Lauraceae; genus Litsea; species Litsea cubeba. Next base: position 114,730,004 of record CM022945.1, read on the forward strand.
TCAAATGGTTCTGTGCACTCCCCGAAGGATCGATCTCGAGCTGGGCCCAGTTGCGGGACTCCTTCCTCGGGAAGTTCCAGGCGCACAGAGTCATTCCCAAAACCGACAGCGACATCATGGCCCTCAGAATGAGGTGGGGTGAAAGCATCACTCGGTTTGCCAAAAGGTTCTGGACGGTTTACAGTGAAATTGACAACTCCTCCGAGGATGTCGCGATCAAGTCCTTCCAGCATGCCCTCCTGCCGGGATGCGAGCTTAGGAAGGAGCTCGTCCGCAACCCTGTTCTCTCAGTAACAGCCCTCATGGCGAGGGTGAACAAGTACATCGAGCAGGAGGAGGACGAAGCCCGGGCCAATGAGAGCTTTGGCGTTTCAAGGAGCAAGTCTCGGAACGAGAGCCGTCACCGGCAGGAGGACCGATCGCGGCGGGAGGATCGATCTCGACGGCGAAATCGAGCCTCTGGGGGGGAAAAAAGGACCTACCGCAGAGAAGAAACAAGCCGAGACCCCCACTCAGGTGGCCGATCGTCGACCCCGACCCACGCTTCAGGAGGAAGCAAGAGACACAGATCGTCCTACTCTTCCCGCGGGAGCATCAATACAGTTTTCAAAGAACCGATTCACCAGATATTGGAAAAGATTCAGGGAGAGCCGTACTTTAAATGGCCCGCTCCCATGAGGGGCGACCCATCCACGAGGGATCAGACGAGGTTCTGCGCTTACCACAAGCAGAACGGCCACGACACTGGGCGCTGTTTCTCCCTCAAGGATCATCTCGAAAGGCTCGTCAAGGATGGGCACCTGAAAGAATTCTACAAGGCAGCAGGCAGCGGAAGCAACGACCGACCTCAGCGCCGAACTGAGGAAAATCACGACAGCGACGGGTCGGAGAGACTCATAAGCGTCATCCACTTGGCCCCTACCAAGCAGAGCAGCGGTCAAGCCCGCGCCGAGGCCAGGAGGGCCTCCCATGGGAAACAGGTCATGTCGGCCGAGCTCGGGCCAGCATCTAAAAGGGCTCGCAAAGAAAGACCGAAGATCTGGTTCTCAGATGAGGACCTGAAAGGGGTTCAGCTCCCTCACAATGACCCACTCATCATGACCCTAAAGTTGGGGAGTTGCAAGGTGCAAAGGATCCTCGTCGACTCCGGCAGTTCGTCCGAGATCCTCTACTTCGACTGCTTCACCAAGATGGGGCTCACGGAAGAAGACCTCCAAGAGGCACGGACCCCCCTCATCGGGTTCAGCGCCAAGCCCGTGTACCCCAAAGGGAGAATCTCCCTCGACGTCCGAGTAGGTGGCACGTCAGTGGTGGCCGATTTCCTCGTAGTGGACACGCCATCTCCCTACAATGCCATCGTAGGGCGGAGCTGGCTGCACCAGATAGAAGCCGTCCCCTCCTCCTACCATCAAAAGCTCAAATTCCCTTTGGAAAGGGATGGCGAAGTCGAGGTGGTCACAGTCAATGGGGACCAGCAAATGGCCAAACGTTGCATGATGGCCGTGGTGTCCGGCGAGGAAGAGCCAAAGCAAGTGCACATGGCAGAGCTCGAAGCAGAGCTAGAGAGGGTCGGCCGTGACCCAGGAGAAAAAAGTATCGAGGACCTCACCGAGGTCAGGATCGACCCCAGTGATCCAGAGAGGTACTTCCTTCTTGGGAGCCAGCTCGCCGAGCAGGAGCGGTCCGAGCTGCTCAGTTTCCTATTACAAAGCAGAGATGTCTTCGCCTGGACCCCGCAGGAAATGCCAGGCGTGAACCCAGAGGTTATGAGCCACAGGCTAAATGTAGACCCCCAGGCCAAGCCAGTGGTTCAGAAGGCGAGAAGGTCCGGAATCGACCAGTCTGCGGCCGTAGTTGAAGAAGTGGAAAAACTGCTAGAAGCGAGCGCCATCAGAGAAGTCCAGTACCCGAAGTGGTTGGTAAATACGGTGGTGGTAAAGAAGAAGACCGGAAAATGGAGGGTCTGCGTCGACTTCACTGATCTCAACAGAGCATGTCACAAAGACTGCTTCCCCCTCCCGAAGATCGACCAGATGATTGACGCCACCGCCGGTCACGAGAGGATGAGCTTTCTTGACGCCTACCGCGGTTATCATCAGATACCCATGTACGAGCCGGATCAGGACAAAACGGCATTCATCACTCCTAGGGGAACCTACTGCTATAAGGTGATGCCGTTCGGCCTCAAAAATGCGGGAGCAACCTATCAGAGACTGGTCACCAAAATGTTCCAGGAGCACCTCGGCAAGACAGTCGAGGTATACATCGACGACATGGTCGTCAAATCCACCCAGTCTCTCAACCATCTGGCGGATCTCGGGCAAGTTTTTGAAGTTCTTCGGAAGTTCGGGCTGAAGCTGAACGCCTCTAAATGCGCCTTCGGGGTCGGGTCCGGCAAATTTTTAGGGAGCCTCGTCACGCGACGCGGTATCGAAGCAAACCCGGACCAGATCTCCGCAATCCTGGGAATTCAGAGCCCGGCAACGACAAAGCAGGTCCAGAGGCTCACCGGCATGGCTGCCGCCCTCAACCGCTTCATCAGCAAGTCTTCAGACAAATGCCGCCCTTTCTTCCAATTGCTGCGAAAGAACCTGAGATTTGAGTGGACCCCAGAATGCGACTCGGCCCTCCAGGAACTCAAAGCCTATTTGGCCTCGCCTCCACTGCTGTCAACCCCGAAGAAAGGCGAAACATTGTACTTGTACCTAGCAGTCTCCGACCACGCTGTGAGTTCAGTACTGATCAGAGAAGATGAAGGGCAGCAAAAGCCCATCTACTACACTAGCAAAACCCTCCTCGACGCCGAAAGCAGATACCTGCCAATGGAGAAACTCGCACTAGCCCTCGTCAGTGCCTCCCGGAAGCTCTCGCACTATTTCCAGGCCCACCCGATAGTGGTGGTTACGGAGCACCAACTCAAGTCCGTCTTCCGGAAGGCCGACTTCACTGGGCGAATTTCGAGGTGGGCCGTGGAGCTCGGGCAGTACGATATTCAGTACCAGCCTCGGACAGCGATCAAAGCGCAAGTCTTGGCAGACTTCATCGTCGAGTTCACTTCTCCGAGTTCGGCGCCAAGCCCACTCGACCCCGAACTGGGGGGCGAGGGGCAGGATGGCCTAGTCCCGGAGACTGATTACGAGCAATCTCGGAACAGCTCCCGAGATTCGGCTTGGAAGGTCTTCGTTGACGGGTCTTCCACCTCTAGAAGGGCCGGCGTCGGCGTAGTCCTCCAGTCTCCAGAAGGGCTAGTGATCGAGCAAGCCCTGACCCTTGACTTCCGAGCATCAAATAACGAGGCGGAGTATGAAGCATTGCTGGCAGGGCTGAATAGTGCCAAGGTTCTCGGAGCTCAACAGCTGGAGATCTACAGTGACTCGCAGTTGGTGACGAGCCAGCTCACTGGAGATTATCAGGCTCGCGACGATAGAATGGCAGCCTATTTAACCCTCGCCAAGAAACTCCTCTCTTAATTCCCGGAAGCAGAAATCAAACAAATCGGCAGAGATTCTAACTCACACGCCGACGCGCTCGCCAACTTAGCCTCCGCCGTCGAGGCTGGAAAAAAGAGAACTATAGAAGTGGGCTCATTAACATCGCCAAGTATAGAGCTCAGCCCACCACGGCAAGTCCTGTGTGCCGACCTCGGGCCCAGTTGGATGGATCCCATCGTCGCATACCTCAAAGACGACCAACTCCTCGAGGACAGGGCGCAAGCTCACAAGATCAGGCTCCGGGCAGCCCGATTCTGGCTCTCTCCAGAAGGAAAGCTGTACAGGAAATCCTTCACGGGCCCTTATCTCCAGTGCGTCCACCCAAGCCGAGTTGAAGACTTCCTTTACGAAATACATGAAGGCATCTGCGGAAGTCACATCGGAGGAAGGTCACTAGCATACCGGGCTATAAGCCAAGGATACTGGTGGCCATACATGCAAAAGGACGCGCAGGTGTACGTTATGAAGTGCGAGAAGTGCCAGAAATTCTCGCACAACCTCCATCAACCCGCACAGGATCTGAGCCCGCTCTCCAGCCCATGGCCTTTTGCTCAGTGGGGGCTGGACATTGTGGGACCCCTCCACCGAGCTCCGGGGAATAAGAGGTGGCTGATAGTTGCCACCGACTACTTCACCAAGTGGATCGAGGCGGAAGCATTATCTTCCATCACAGAACGGGACTCAAAGAACTTCGTATGGAAGAACATCGTCACGAGGTTCGGCATCCCTCGAGTCTTGGTCTCGGACAACGGGACCCAATTCGACTCCAGCCTCTTCAAAAACTTCTGCAAGGAACTCGGCATCAGGAACCACTATTCGACTCCGGCATATCCCCAGAGCAATGGTCAGGCTGAGATCTCCAACAAAGTTGTCTTGGATGGGCTCAAGAAGAGACTCGATGGAGCCAAAGGAAGGTGGGTAGAAGAGCTACTCAGCGTGTTGTGGGCCTACAGGACCACGCCGCGACGCTCCACCTCAGAAACTCCTTTTTCCTTGGCATACGGAATGGAAGCCGTAATCCCTCTCGAGATCGGTCTCCCGACCCTCAGATCCGAACTCTTTGACCTGGCCCAGAACGATAAAAACCTCGCCCTGGGACTGGATCTGGCCGAAGAACGCAGAGAAGCCGCCTCCATCCGTTTAGCAGCCTATCAGCAACGACTGGCAAGAGGTTACAATCAGAAAGTGCGGGAGAGGAAGTTTTCCATCGGAGAGCTGGTCCTGAAGAAGGCACTACCCGCAGATAAGGATCCAAATCAGGGCAAGTTAGCGCCGAACTGGCGCGGTCCGTTCAAGGTAGTCTCGACCGCGGGGCGGTCCGCATATAAGCTCGAAGATATGGACGGGAAACTGCTGCCGCGGCCATGGAACGCGTCGCACCTGAAGAAATTTTACTTTTGAATGTATTCTGTTTATGCGAAATCAATGAAGGTCATTTCCTCTCCAAGAATTTGTGTTCTAAATCAAAATGTGTTCTAAATCACGGCAATAACAAGAATCCCCAGTCCGGCAGGGGGACTTCTCCACTTCGTGCGCATCTCGGCTACGGGCCAAATAACCAGCACGGCCCCTGGTGACGAGCCAGGGGGACTTCTCCGTTTCGTGCGCCCCTGGTGACGAGCCAGGGGGACTTCTCCATTTCGTGCGCATCTCGGCTACGGGCCAGATAGCCAGCACGGCCCCTGGTGACGAGCCAGGGGGACTTCTCCATTTCGTGCGCCCCTGGTGACAAGCCAGGGGGACTTCTCCACTTCGTGCGCATCTCGGCTACGGGCCAGATAGCCAGCACGGCCCCTGGTGACGAGCCAGGGGGACTTCTCCATTTCGTTCGCCCCTGGTGACGAGCCAGGGGGACTTCTCCACTTCGTGCGCATCTCGGCTACGGGCCAGATAGCCAGCACGGCCCCTGGTGACGAGCCAGGGGGAATTCTCCATTTCGTTCGCCCCTGGTGACGAGCCAGGGGGACTTCTCCACTTCGTGCGCATCTCGGCTACGGGCCAGATAGCCAGCACGGCCCCTGGTGACGAGCCAGGGGGACCTCTCCATTTCGTGCGCCCCTGGTGACGAGCCAGGGGGACTTCTCCACTTCGTGCGCATCTCGGCCACGGGCCAGATGGCCAGCACGGCCCCTGGTGACGAGCCAGGGGGACTTCTCCATTTCGTGCGCCCCTGGTGAAGAGCCAGGGGGACTTCTCCATGTTTATTGCCATTTATGGTCTCCAGAATGCGGAGAATTGGCGCAGTCAACTATGGGGATCGTTTGACTCCTACCTCAAGAGTCACGCGTTACATTAAAGGCATTCAAGCACCACTCGATGCACATCCAAAAATGAAAGAAAAGCGAATGCAGAGAAAAATGCACAAGTGAAGAAGCTCGACTTTCATTGAGTAGACAAGGTGTTACAAAGCTGAGAAGCAAAAATTTTACATAAAAGAGGAGCCCGGCTACTGTGGTTTCGGCGACTCGACCAGGTCGATCACCGTATCTTCCGGACCAGCAGCTTCGGCCGAACCAGAAGGGGCTTCAACTGGTACCTCAGCCGAACCAGGGGCAGAAGAGGTCACACCCTGAGGCACGGCCAAAGCCTCACTGGCGACTGGGGCATCGCTCGAAACCGGGGCAGCTGGAGCGTCGTCAGCAGCAGGAGCTTCGACCGGGGCGCTTTCAGTTGCAGGAGCTTCGACCGGGGCACTATCAGTTGCCGGTGCGGAGCTCGGCTCGGGATCCAGGTCCGAATACTTCGGCAGGTCCCGATAGACAGGGTGGTCTTCAGGGACCCCCGCACGTCTCAGTGCGGCCAGGCATCCTTCCTCGAACAAGATTGCGGTGATCTCCTCCACCTGCTTCTCGTACAGCTCAGTGGCTCGATCTACCCCATCCTGGAAGGCGGACTGGGCCTCGGCCTGAAGGGAGGCCTTCTCCTTCACCAGCTTCTCCTTCTCAGCGCGACCAGCCAAGACCTCCCCTCGCAACCTCGCTACCCTCGGCCGACGACTCAGACTTCAACCTGGCCAACTCCGACTCCAGCTCGGAGACCCTTTTGTTCTTCGTCCAAAGCTCGCCTTTCATATGGTTGGCCCTGGACGAGAGTTCGGCGTTCTCAGTCAGAGCTGATGCCAACCGAGCGGACTCTCCAGCGCTGGCCACCTTGAGCTCTTCCATTCCCTTCCGCTGATCGTCCAGCTCCTTCTTCATCTTCTCCCGCTCGGACTCCAGGCGGGTCACCCTCGCAGCGTTCCTATCCCTCCTTCCCACCACGGTTAGGAGCCTCTGCACGTTCTGCAAATGGAAACGGAGAGTCAGGTTCGACCAAGACACTTGAAGAATGAAGAAAAGCGTTGCAAACACTTACCCGAAGACTATCCTGGATCGCCGAGACCATCAGGCTCTCATCCTCGAACCTATCGTGCGTCTCCATGTCTCTTGGCAGAGCACAGGCCTTGGCGAGAGCCCCGATCACCTCGGCATTTCCCAGCAATCGGTCTTCAACGTTCAGGGGCTTGCCGGTAGAGGTTTCCATTTTCGGCTTCCACGGTGCTGGGGCAGTTCGGGGCCCGGAGGCCGATCCGGACCCTTGCCCCACCGAGATGAGAGGCTCGCGCGCTGGACCAACAGCCGACTTGCTGACTGGCGCACTCTTTTCAGCCGGCGCACTCTTTTCCTTCGGCGCGCTCTTCTCGCCTCCCTTTTCGGATGAAGCTTTAGCCCCAGGGGCTCGTTCGGGAGTCCTGCCCTTCGGCTCCAGATCAGCCTCCGAACTCTTCTCCCCCGCCTTGGACTTCTTCCTGGGCGGGGACCCCTCCTTCGAGCGCTCCGGCGAGTGTCGCCGAGCTCCACCGCTCGGGGCAGGGGCAGGAGCAGGAGCACCGGCGCCCACCGGACCCGAAGCAGCACGAGTACCAACAGGCGACGAAGCCCCAGAAGACGCTGACCTCTGCCTAAACTTAGCAGCCAGGTCCCTGACAGCGAGCTCCCTCGAGCTTCCCTCCATGTCCTCTCCTCGATCAGAGAGATAAGCGTCCACTATCTGCGTCAAGTCCGGCAGCTCCGGATCAGAAGTAGACGCCTCGGCACCAGACGCAGTTCGGTCGGCAACAGGATCGGTCAAGGGGACCCCGCTGAACACCGCAACTGATACGGTTGGACGGTCAGGGTGTGTCTCGTCCGCCTCAGGTACTCCAGTCCTGTGGTAGTGGCCGCGATGCCTCGGCGTGTACCCAAGCAGCTTCCAAGCTGACCTGGTCTCGTGCCCCTTGTACCGTTCGACCTTGTTGATGTCGTCGGTATTCCTCCTCCACCCTTCGCTAACAGCTCGGCGTCGCCTTGCACCCGCCTCTGCTCAACAGGCAAAAAAGATTATCAGTTCGGCATCAATGAGGTAAGCAAAACAGTAAAGGAGAAAAGCAGTGAGGATTACTTGGGACTTCCCCAGGGCGACGCGGGACCGACAGCCTCCTGTCTTCACCCGGGCCGAACTCCCAGTTCCCCGAGACACAGAAGAAATCCTCCTCAGCATTCTTACTCGAATCCTCCAAGGCTAGGACGAAGCCCCTTCGCTGCGGCTTCACACGGAGATAGTATCTTCCCTCCCCAGCCTTGCAGATATCATATGTGTCCTCGATGTCGTGAGGGCCTAAGTTGGTCCCCAAGATCTCGTTCAGCTTCGCTGTGCCCATGATGACCTTGTAGCCATTGGGCATCAGCTGGCCCGGGGCGAGGGACCAAAGGCTAAGGCAGGCCCTGAGCAGGGGGTGCAGTGGAAACCTGACCCCACCCTCGATCACAGAGATCAGAGGGAATGGCATCCAGCCGCCGTAGCAGCGATACAGGGCAGCGTCGGCAAGGTCCGCCGGTTTTAGGAGGACCCCCTCCGGAATTTTGAAGGCAGCCCTAAACTCGGCTAAGCCCTCATCGGAATCTACCCTGAATCTAGGGGTGCCCATGACTAGAAGGGGCGACGACGAGGAAAAACCCTAGAAATTGAAAAACCCCAAGAAGAACCAGACGGAAGAACAGAGCGACTTACAAGGACGAAGAGGCAGATCAAGAGCAGATCCAGACGCGATCTGCGGTCGTCCTCCTCGAACAGATCTCAGGAACCAGAGCAGAAATCGAAAGCAAAGGCGAAGGCGAAAGAAATCGGGAGCGAGAAAAAGAAGGGGACGACCCTATTTGTAGAAAGGGGAACCCTCATTCGGGTACCGCCTCCGAATTCGAAGACACTTCGAAGCCCGTGCCCGTCAATCAATGAGACAACGCAATCGGTGCAGAAGCTACGCGTGTAGCCGTCAGCTCGGTTCCCAGGGCGAACAGGGCAGGGCATTTATTGCTTTAAAGAGTTGAAGCGACACCAGGTAATAATCACAGTATCCCCAGACGGATTCTTCTAGCTTTCAACCCCTAAAGGCTAGCACTCTTCAGAGGTCAAAAGCTAGGGGGCAATTGTGTGGGGAGATTTCCAGAACCACAGGATTAAGCTAATCACAGCCATCGGATGAGACTAAGCGCTCTCACGTGCCATCCGCGTGCCATCCACATGGCACCAAGCTCACCCCGGCTACCGGGACAGGAGGTCCGGCCGAAGTCAGGCGGCTCCGGGCCCTTAGTGCCGAATTGGCCCACCTCGGGCGTCATCTCGGCAAGGAGCTCCACCTCGGCTGAGCCACCCCGGGTACCATCTCGGCAGAAAGTTCCACCTCGGCTGAAGAAGCCGGGACAGAAGCCGAGGCAAGAGAGAACCTTCACATGCGCCCCTCATCCCCCACGTCATCAGGCACGTGGAGGGATAGGGGCACGAGCTAGTGGGACAGACGTGACATCCAGCCGCCCACAATCTTCGCCAGATCCCTGACAGAACGGCATCCAGCGGCTGAGGCCACATCAGGGCAGGGCCCGAGGGCAGATCCGCTGGTACCCCTACCGCCAAAGGCGCCCAACAGGATCTGGCCCAACAAGATGTGCATTAAATGCGATGTGGGCTGACCCGACGGGCATTTAATGCATAGTGGGCTGGATTGGACCACAATTAATGCAATGTGGGCTGATCATGACTTCCCAATCAAATCACGGGACCCACACCACAATATCTCCCAAAGATACGATCTAAACTCTATAAATAGAGGCTCAAGCCATCGTCCAAGGTACGCACAATCTCATGCACAGAGCCCTTACTCTGCCTCTCTTCTCCCTCTCCTTCCATTGTTCCAGTTCTCACACTGACTTTGGCATCGGAGAGCCTTGTGCTGCTAGCAGCCAGGGTCCTCTGACGTGTTTTCCTTTCTTCCTCCTCAGGTCCAGTCGGAGCCACAGCAATCTTCATCCAAGCCACCCGAATCAAGGGGCCTAATCACTGCTTTAAAGTCCTTAATTTTTAGGCACTTACAAGAGGGTAGGGAAAATGAGAAAGAGAAGGGAAGGGGTCGGTGGGAGTTGTGAGAGAGGAGGGCTGAGAAAAATGAAGATATGAAAAGAGAAAGATCAAAGGAAGAAAACTGAAAAACAGGAAGAAGATCCAGCAAAAAAAAGGGAAGAAGAAGAAGAAAAACAATAAAAGAAAACGATGAGAGAGGAATTGGCAGGGGGTGGCTGGGTTGGAAGAGGGGAGATAGGAGAAAGGGAAAAAAAGGAAAGAAAGAAAAGAAAAAAAAAGAGGAGGTGGCCGGAAGTCGTTAGGCATGTGGGGAAGAGAGAGAGTCGGGTTGATGGGTGTGATTGTAGTTGGGCTTGAGAGAGAGCTGTACATAGAGAGTGGTAAGGATAGAGAGAAGAGAGGACTAAGAGAGAATAAGGGAGAAAAAGAGGCATCGTGTAGGTGGCTGGTTGGGGAAGAGGAGAAAGGAGTGTGAAGAAAAACAAAATAAAAGGAGGAGAAGATGGAGAAAAAGAAGGAACCAGAAGTGGGTCGTCCAACTTGGGGCACAGAGAGAGGGATAGGCACACAGAGTTGCAGTCTAGACTGGTAGGGTAAGAGAAGAGACATGGTAGAGGACTTTTAGCTGAACACAGACGGTTGACGAGAAACGTGGGGAAAATCTGGACATTGCTTTGTGCCAGCGAGTCTCTTCCAAAAAACAAAAAATGGAAATTAATCGTTCTCGACTTCTTACTCCCGTGGATCACTTTTCCCGGAATTGGTCCAGCGAAAACATGGGCGTTGAACAGTCATTTTGGTTACCAAACACGTTCTGAATGGTTTTACTTTCGTCTCATGGGAACACGAGAACACCCCACTGGCACGATGCCAAACAGACAAGGATTTTGGATAAAACACACACCACCTTCTGTCGGATCCAGAACCACCATTGGTCCATTATGTGGGTTACCAACAAAATACATGATTACATGTAATCAATCCTTGGTGGGGCCCACTCTCGTTGCTGTGAGATTTGGCCCCACCCAAGCCAACGGGTCTATATGAAGCTGCGTACATGTGCAGACCAAAGTGGGCTTGTGCTTAAAGTAATGACAGGCCAGAGTGGCCCATTTCCATTTTGTGTATTTCCAATTGATTTTGCAATCAAGAGAGGGGCACACTATAATGTCCAGTGACAAATCCCCATAACTAGGAAAAACATAGTGGCCTCATCAATTAACTAACAATTCGTACGTTCCATTTTTCACCGGCAGGGCTCCACCCTCCATGCATAGAAATGTTCATTGGCTGGGTTGTCCAAACCAAATGTTATCTGAACCCTGCCTGTAGGTCTAGGCCTACCGTTTGCAATATAGGATTTGAAACCCGTTTTAAGTTTCAATTTATAAATAGGTTTAAGTCCGGAACTCAATTTATGTTTCAATTGACAAATAGATCCGGTTCTGGATCCATACAAGTTCCGACCCCTAGACCCGAGATATGAGCCTTCAATGTTGAAAACTCATGTAGCTCAAAATCAGTTTTTGTTGGAGGTAGTAGACTTGATTCACTATATGAATACGAGGGAGTCAGGTTTGGGTACCAAGCCAAAAGAATTTGGACTGTTCTTATTGTATTTGGGGTTGGGTTTTGAGCAGTACAACTTGGTGAGACATCTAGTAATTTTGGATTGTAAAACTCATTTCTTGTACTAAAAGGATTCTTCTGTGATTGGGTGTCACCAAGGTGATAGAGGCCCCTAGAATAGATAATCTATCAATGAAATGGTGGGGATGTTGATGAGATTAACAGGCTTTTGGGCCGATTAATATTTTAGCCAGCCTCTTCCTTAAACCTTGACATATAGGATTCAAAATGATGCAATTATGTGGAGGAATTATGGAGAAAAAAGGGCAGGTCAGGTGCAAATTATAGGAGGCCAGCCTGTAACACTTGTGGTGCTATCTTAGGAAAAAGGATCGGGTGAACAAGGCCTCGGTGCAGATGTAGAGGTAAGGTGGTAGTGGGCTTTCTAGTCTGAGACCACATTTGGGAATGATTTCATTGGTGAGCTCCTCCCATTAACTCAGATACAAGATACAAGTAATCAGGGGGGGGGCATTCATATTGTAAGAAAGCTCAAATTAATTTTCTCCTACAGATGTCCCACATATAGATGGGTGATATCATCACAGCTGATCCACATCGGTGCCATGAGATTCACTGGATGTCCGCATTTAAATTCTTTTTTGCAGAAAAGCCAATGCGTAGAAGGCACCATTCTAAAACATGTCCATATGATGGTGTCAAATGGTGTCAAATGCTTTCTCCATGTTAAACTTAGGTTCTGTAAGAGATAAATGATGTGAAACATTTTCTTCGCAATGGTAATAAGGTTTACTGCTCGTCGGCCAGACATGAATGCTCGTTGATTTTAGCAGAGTTGCAAGTGTTTTATGCTCAAATGGATCAAATGTTGCTCTTTTGAAATAATGATTTTTTACCTATTAATCCCACTCTTCTTGTTTCCTTGACAGTCACATTTTTCATTTAAAAACCCCCGATTCTTTTATATAAATCAAAAGAGGCTGATTCAAATTGAGAAATCATACAATCAGCCTGATATAAGTTTTGCATTGTCCTCATTGTTGGGCTCACCTAAATGCATTTGGGGCGTGGTGGAATTGGATGAAAGGGTTTGGTGTGAATAAATCGTGAGCAAAATGTCATTGTGCAATGAGATGATTCCAACCCCTGACTTTTTAGGGCCTCAGAGTTTCATGGCCCCACATGATGTATAGCACTTTTCTTGACTCAATCAGAAAGTGTCAAATTTGAGTGAAATACAATCACTCTGCCAGTGCAACCTTTTTCCACTAAAGCCTTCCTAGCCAATCAATTAGATCTATTATCTTGCCTAAATATTATAGTGTCCGGATATCAAGATATTCCTAGCCTTTCAATTAAATCGAAGGTATAACTCCACCTGATCTAATGCAAAGAAATAGTTTTGATTCAAAATTAGAACGGCGATCAACTCACCAGAAGATTGGGGTATATGAATGAAGGGACAGATGATCGAACCCCATCCTTCAAAATTACGAATGATACGTGCTAAATTTGAGGCAAATGCAAATCCTAGCCCACAAAAGAAAAGAGGTTGATAGGTACTTGGTTCCTTGGTTAGTGCAATTTTGTCATTGGGGTTGAAAGTGGTGCATAATCTTTTTTGCACCTTCTTCATCAATTTTCTTTTGTGTTGGCATGCTCTGTATTTTCTCTCTCTTTTAATGATATCATTTGTTACTGTTAAAAGAAAAACCCTAGCCCATGAATAATTCCAAAAAATGAATAAATCTTTTTTCCTTCTCTATACATCCATTTTTCACTAGTCTAGTCTTCTCCTGATTTCTCCCTCTTGTAAGTGATTTCCACTTTCATATTTCATAAAAAATCCAAACAATAAAGCAAATGGTTTTGGTCACTGAGCCTAACATCTTATGACGACCCGAATCACCCAGTATGATATTGGCCTATTCGGCTCAGGACGGAACGGCACACCATTTTTAACCCAGGCATCAATGTTTTATTCTGAAAGCCCATTAAACTCTAAAATACGTCATACTAAACATAAACGGCATCACACGTATAGCCCACTCTCTAGACAGCCTCACAAGCGATGTGTAACTTTACACATCTCAAGTGACCATCACGCTTGCTCATGTGGAGGTCAACTTTGATCATATCACCCAATTTGACAATCATCGAAAACATATCTCACTGTTGGATTTGAGAATTTTCTCTATTTTTTTGGGTGATTTTGGCAACCATATTTTCATCTTCTCAAATCATTTGGATATGAGGTTTGATGGGTGCCTGTCTAAAGCCGTTCCCAACCCCAACTCCCAGGTGGGCCCCACTTTTCACCCATAAATTACATTGGCCACTCAAGAAAAGACAAAAATATCCAGTTGCCCATGAATGAGGGAAAACAAAGAAGGAGCACATGCAGCAGAAAGATCTTACAAAAGGGATCGTCTTGATTCCTTTACTCTCTTTAATTTCCATAGGAACAGATCAAACAGAAGATTTTTCATGGGGTATTAGAAGTTAAAAGCATTAAACAAAGTGACAAGAGATATTTCAGTACCAATGCAAGAAAGAAGCAGAGTAGGGAAGATAGGTGGCCAGAACCAAAGAAGGCCTCCCTCTCACAATCCTGTACATGGCCCTGGACATAACTTCTGCCAGCTCTCCTGCATATCTCATTAGCAAAGGGCGTATGAACACTCCCCATAGACCAAACGCTGCAAGCAATATCTCTGCTCCAAGGCTCATCTTTTCCTTCTCCTGCATCTATTCTTTCTCCCTCTTCTGCTTTTAGCTGGAGTCCCAGTTTATTTTCTCTTGCCGACAACTGACAAGGCCTTATAAAATTAAAGATTATGATTTTTTGGGAGAAAGAAAGCAGAACTAGAATTGTCTAACATTGTCACCCGCCACCTGGCCCTGTAACCATGAGCGCAATATCTGCCATTCTAACCTTACAGTCTTCTTTCTACTTCACTTCTGAGAGGCCTTGACTTGTCATTTGGTGCACCCCCGGTGAATATTGGAATTGGTGAGATGATATGTGTAAGTGCCTAAAAATTAAGGTCTTTGGATCAGGGATTAGGATCCTTGATTCGGATGGTTTGGATGAAGGTTGCCGTGGCTCCGACTGGACCTGAGAAGGAAGAGGGGAAAAAACGTCAAAGGACCCTGGCTGCAGGCAGCGCAAGGCTCTCCGATGCTTAAGTTAGTTTGGGGAACGAGCAAGGGGAAAGGAAAGGAAGTTGCAGAGTGAGAGCATGTATTATGGGTTGCGTACCTTTAGGATGGAGGTGGAGGCGCTATTTATAGGCGATGGGGTTGACTATTGTGGGCGAGTTCCAAGACTGGGCCGTCCACTCGAGTGGCTGCGTCCACTCAGCCCATAATGCATTAAATGCTGACCCATGCTTCATTAAATGCTAGGCTCGCTGGGTCAGGCGGCGGTTCTGACTTTTGGGCCAGGTCCCATCAGGCCTGGCCCGGAGCCATGCCCTGGGGGCGCACGTGTCCTGTACGCGCCGTTTTGTCAGTTAATGATAATCTGCAGGGCATGCCTTAGCATGCGCCGTTGTTCTGTCGCTGGTCCCATCAATCTCTGTCAAATCCGCGTTGCCGGGGTCGATGCCGAGGTCGGATAGGTCCGACTTCGGGAGCTCCCTCCTCGGCGAATGCCGCGGTCCTTCAGCCGCAGTCACCCTTGGCCTAGGGGAGGCATAATCATTCTGTCTGGAGGCCTGGGCTAGTGATGATCTCGGCTTAGTGAAAACACCCCCACACAATTGCCCCCCAGTCTTCCGAGCTCTTAAGGGTGTCACAACTCTTTGAGGTCGGAAGCTGAATAGGTCTCGCCGAGATGCAACATGCCGTGGTGCTGAGGTAACTCCGCTCCCGGGCTCGGGGGAGCTCAAACGTTTTCTGACTTTTGGAATTCTGCCGCCGTTTCGGTAGCTGGCGTCTTTACCCCTATCTGCCGCCGCTCCCGTACCCGAGGCATTAAATGGCGCACGAGAATCAAGCTGATGTTTCCACGTGTCTCCTCCTATCTGGCTGGCCCGTCATTTCGCGACGGCGCGTGCAGTGAAAAGACGCGCCCTCTTCGAATTTCGAACAGGCGCCATGATTAGCCGCCCAGTTTTTGGCTATAAATGGGGGCTCGCCCCTTCCTTGCCTTCTTTTACCTTCGTCTGAACTCTCTTTGCCTTTTCCTTCTTCTTCCATTGTTGGGGTTCTTTTTCCTTCTTCCCTGTTTTCGCCTCCGTTGAACGAAAGAAGCTGGTGCAGGGATTCCTCGGGTCCTCGCCTGAAAGGAGTGCTGCCAGGGCCTCGTTATGCTTACTTATTCCTTCGTAAGTTCCTTTTCCCTTATCTCCGTTCTATTCCTCTTTCTAGGGTTCTGTTCCGCCTTTTTTCCTTTTCTGTCTGGGGTTTTCTTCCTTTAGCAAATTCCCTCCTTCGTTTTAGTGCACTTCCTCTGTGAGATGGGTATTTTTAGTCATTGGGTAGAATCTGAGAGGGGACTGGTCGATCTCAGGGCTAAGTATAACATTCCGGACGGGGTCCAGGTCATGGCGGCCCCCCTGGCCGCCAGCATCCTTGGCGATTTTTACAACGGCTGGATGCCGTTTCCTTTAGTAGCCATAATCGAGGGCGGGGTTAGGTTTCCCCTACGCCCTCTGCTTAGGGAGTGCCTTAGGGCATGGAACCTCTGTCCCTGCCAGCTGATGCCCAATAGCTTCAAGATCGTGATGGGCACGGATGCCCTCAATACGATCTTGGGCATCAGTCTCGGCGTTCACGATATCGAGGATGCCTACGATATCTGTAAGTCCGGGAAGGACATGTATTACCTCCGCATCAAGCCGAGTCGGAGGCCATTTGTGCAAGCCCTGGAGGACTCCAATAAGTATGCTGGAGACGACCGTCTGATGGTCACGGGCAGCTGGGAGTTTAGCGATGACGAGGCCATCGCGGAAAGGAATTTCAGGATCCCTCGTCACTTCGGCACCCCCCAAGTAATTACAGCCCTAGCACCATGGTTTAAAATCTCGGTATCGGTCGCGGTATCGGCCGGGCCGAAAAACCGATACGTCGCGGATATCGTCGCGGATATCGGTCCGCCGCGGTCGTCGCGGTGTGAATTTTTTTTTTAATCCAAAAAAATCCGCAAAAATATTCAAAAAATCCAAAATATTAGAAAATGTTAGAAAATAATATTTTTTTCCATTAGTAGCAACAATAAATCAAAATCTCGGTCACCTTAAGTTATGAGTCCTGTCTGTATCGCTGTTCGCTTTATTCTCCAGTATTTTATATAATGCAACCATTATTGATGGTCATGATCAATAGGATGAAATATCATAAATCTGACATAATGCAACCACAATTTTTGGCAAAAACTCATACTTTTTTGTTCCAAAAGTATAGATCTATTTTAAACTAACACATTATCAATGCATTTGAACACTAATGTGAAAAAATGTAATTGATATCAAGAAAAGCCCCAAATTTTGGAAATAAAAAAATTTAGATCTACACTTTAAAATACTAGATCTAGGGAAAAATAAGTGAGTAACACCAAATCTAACTCAATATAAAGCATTTTCGTTCATGAATTAGCATATTACACAATCTTTACTACTATATCATTCCAAACATAATTAAATAGGTTTAATATCATATCTAGTATTTATGATAATAATTGACATCCAAGCACAAAAAAAAAGAAAGACAATCAAAAGAGTCCTCGCTATCATGGTCAAGTAGATCATTTTGTCTTCTTGAATTTAGATTGCCACTTATCTAAAACATGCGCTTCGCAGAGGGGGTCCGGGGGTATCCCCCGGCGGGGGTCGAGCTGATATTTTGAAAAGAAAAAGGAGATCGGCCGATATTTTGAAAATATCGGCCGAGATATCGCCACGGCCGATATTTTCAAAATATCGGCCGATATATAGCGATATTTTGGCGATATTTTCGCCCGTATCGCCGCTACCGATATCTCGCTGAGATATCGGTGCGGTACCGACCGGTACCGGTACGTATCGGCCGGTACGTACCGGTACCGGCCGAGATTTTCAACCATGCCTAGCACACTTTTTTACTTTTTTCGTTTCTCCGTATTGCTGGACTTATGCCCTTTGTTTGCCCCTGTAGGTGTTCGTCAAAGGAGAGCGGCTGCTTCCCGGGACGGCTGGAAGTTGAACAAGGCTTGGATTCGCGCCTTGGAGAATTACCACGGCCACGGGGACAGGTCGGCGTGGAGATTGCTTGGGTACGAGCCCAGATACCGCGGTTATCGGAGCAAGAAGCACACTGCCCATCGCTCCCAGGCCGCGGCGGAAGTAGACGAAGAAGGCAGCGCGGCTAACTCCGGAGATCGGACCGCATCTAACTCCGAGGCGTCGACTTCGGGGTCTGAAGAGGACGACGTCGAGACGATCGGAAGGATCGTCTTATCTTCAGAGAGTGATCCGGAAGGCGAGATGGACGGGACCCGCCCGAAACCGGTCTTCAAGAATCTTAGAGCCTTGCCTGTTGGGGGGCGAGGTCGCAGCGCAGCTTCCTCCTCTCGCGCGCCTCCTTCTTCGGGCGCACCCTCGTCCTCTTCGGCACCTCCCCCTTTGCAGACGCTGGCACCGCAGTCCGCGGCCGGGCCCAGCACATCCGCGGTCGCCCCTCCCCCGGCGTCGCGGGGGGAAGATTTGGCCAGAAAAAGGGCCAGAGTCGAGGGCTCCGCGGGGGAGTCTTCGGGGGGAGGTATGTCGACGCGGGCTACCCCAGCCCTCTGGAGGCCGAGCTTCATGCTCCAGCCGGGGTGGCCGATGACGGTCGAGGACCGCCTCTCTGGGGGCCTCTGGTGATCGCCAGTCTCAGCAGTGCTTGTGCCTTGCCTCGGGACATGGAGAAGCACGATGAGCTGGACGATATCTCTCTGCTGGCGTCGCAGATGAGGGCGAGCCTGAGCGTAAGTTTCTGAACTTTTCTAGGTCCTTTTCTTTTCGTCTTTCGGCTACAGCTTTCCCTGACTTGATGGCTTTTTACAGATCGTGCAGATGGCCCAGATCTCAGTGTCCCGGGTCCAAAAATGCCACGACGAGCTCAAGAGGGTCCAGGCAAACTGTGATCAGCACAGGAAAGCCTTGGAGGAGAGCAAGGTGAGGGAGAAGGAGTACGAAGAAACTCACCAGGCCCTCTTCTCCGAGCTCGACAAGGCGAAGTCGGCCTTTGAGCTGGTGAAGAGGAGAGAGGCTGAACTGGAGAGGAGGATCGCGGGCCTGGAGAGGCAGAAAGCCGAGCTCGAGCTCCGGGTTCAGACCGAGGTCGCCGCAGCCTTCCAGGATGGCGTCGACGTGGCTGGCGAGGAGTACTCGGCGCAGGTTGATGATATAAGGGCCTCGTCCTGGGAGATGGGGTGGAGAGCGGCTCTCGCGAAGGCGGGGGTTCCCAGGGATCACCCCGCATACACGAGCCCGGACGAGTTCCCGCGCTCCGAGGCTGACCCAACTCCCACGGCAGACCCTGAGAGGGAGCTTGCAGCCGCGCCGGGATCGGAGATCGCCCCGTCGACGTCTGGGGCTCCCGCTGCTGCTGCGACACCATCCGTCGCCTCCTCTTCCGAAGTTCCTCCCGATGCCGCGACTCCTTCCGCGGGCCATGCCGCTCCGGCGCCTGCCGCATGAGGCTACTTACTTAGCTGTTTTTCTTTTTTTGTCTTGCCAATGTAATTTTTCCTTAGGCGCACTGCGCCGCTTATGTATGAAGCTACCAGTCTTAATGAAAAGTCCTTTTTGCCTCTATTCCGTGCACCCTTTTGTTTGGAATGTGTCAAGTGCTTTGCTTCAGCTATACGATTGAACTTTCATACCTTGGAGGCCCACAATTGGTTAACCGTGCTTAGGAGACGCGGCCTTTTTGTAGAATGTGATGTAGGCTTGACCCGAGCGTTTTTCGCAATCGTGATGGCGAGCGAGTATACCAAGTATATGAGCTCGGCGAGTGCCGGGGATCATTTAGTGCGGCGATGTAGTGTGTAAGGCGATTCCCCTGGCTCGTCACCAGGGGGCCGTGCTGGCTGTCTGGCACGAGACGCGCACGAAATGGAGAAGTTCCCCTGGCTCATCACCAGGGGGCCTAGCTGGCTGTCTGGCTCGAGGGCCGAGACGCGCACGAAATGGAGAAGTTCCCCTGGCTCGTCACCAGGGGGCCGTGCTGGCTGTCTGGCACGAGGGCCGAGGCACGCACGAAATGGAGAAGTTCCCCTGGCTCGTCACCAGGGGGCCGTGCTGGCTGTCTGGCACGAGGGCCGAGACGCGCACGAAATGGAGAAGTTCCCCTGGCTCGTCACCAGGGGGCCGTGCTGGCTGTCTGGCACGAGACGCGCATGAAATGGAGAAGTTCCCCTGGCTCGTCACCAGGGGGCCGTGCTGGCTGTCTGGCACGAGGGCCGAGACGCACACGAAATGGAGAGGTTCCTGCCGAACTGGGGAATTGCGTTGTTGCCGCGGTCCCACTCTTGGGGCAAATTTGATTTAGAACAGAACACAAAGAGAGACTCTCTTGAGAGGAAACGACCTTCATTGATTTGCATAAACCGAATACATTTAAAGTAAAATTTCTTGAGGTGTGAAGCTTTCCATGGCCGCGGCAGCAGTTTCCCATTCATATCCTCAAGCTTATATGCGGACCGCCCCGCGGTCGAGACTACCTTGAACGGACCGCGCCAGTTTGGGGCCAACTTGCCTTGATTCGGGTCCTTGTCTGCGTACAGTGCCTTCTTCAGGACCAGCTCTCCGATGGAAAACTTCATTTCCCGCACTTTCTGATTGTAATCTCTTGCTAGTCGTTGCTGATAGGCTGCTAAACGGATGGAAGCGGCTTCTTTGCGCTCTTCGGCCAGGTCCAGTCCCAGGGTGAGGTTTTTATCGTTCTGGGCTCGGTCGAAGAGTTCAGATCTGAGCGTTGGGAGACCGATTTCGAGAGGGATCACGGCTTCCATTCCGTATGCCAAGGAAAAAGGAGTTTCTGAGGTGGAGCGTCGCGGGGTGGTTCTGTAGGCCCACAACACACTGGGCAATTCTTCCACCCACCTTCCTTTGGCCCCATCGAGTCTCTTTTTGAGCCCATCCAAGACCACTTTGTTGGAGATTTCAGCTTGGCCATTGCTCTGGGGATATGCCGGAGTTGAGTAGTGGATCCTGATGCCGAGTTCCTTGCAAAAGTTTTTGAAGAGGCTGGAGTCGAATTGGGTCCCGTTGTCCGAGACCAAAACTCGAGGGATGCCGAACCTCGTGATGATGTTCTTTCATACGAAGTTCTTGGAGTCCCGTTATGTGATCGAAGATAATGCTTCCGCCTCGATCCACTTGGTGAAATAGTCGGTGGCCACTATCAGCCACCTTTTATTCCCCGGAGCTCGGTGGAGGGGTCCCACAATGTCCAGCCCCCACTGAGCAAAAGGCCATGGGCTGGAGAGCGGGCTCAGATCCTGTGCAGGTTGATGGAGGTTGTGCGAGAATTTCTGGCACTTTTCGCACTTCATAGCGTACATCTGTGCGTCCTTTTGCATGTATGGCCACCAGTATCCTTGGCTTATAGCCCGGTACGCTAGTGACCTTCCTCCGATGTGACTTCCGCAGATGCCTTCATGTATTTCGTAAAGGAAGTCTTCAACTCGGCTTGGGTGGACGCACTGGAGATAAGGGCCCGTGAAGGATTTCCTGTACAGCTTTCCTTCTGGAGAGAGCCAGAACTTGGCTGCCCGGAGCCTGTTCTTGTGAGCTTGCGCTGTCTTCGGGGAGTTGGTCGTCTTTGAGGTACGCGATGATGGGATCCATCCAACTGGGCCCGAGGTCGGCACACATGACTTGCCGTGGTGGGCTGAGCTCTATACTCGGCGATGTTAGTGAGCCCACTTCTATAGTCCTCTTTTTTCCAGCCTCGACGGCGGAGGCTAAGTTGGCGAGCGCGTCGGCGTGCGAGTTAGAGTCTCTGCCGATTTGTTTGACTTCTGCTTCCGGGAATTGGGAGAGGAGTTTCTTGGCGAGGGTTAAATAGGCCGCCATTCTATCGTCGCGAGCCTGATAATCTCCAGTGAGCTGGCTCGTCACCAACTGCGAGTCACTGTAGATCACCAGCTGTTGAGCTCCGAGAACCTTGGCACTATTCAGCCCTGCCAGCAATGCTTCATACTCCGCCTCGTTATTTGACGCTCGGAAGTCAAGGGTCAGGGCTTGCTCGATTACTAGCCCTTCTGGAGACTGGAGGACTACGCCGACGCCGGCCCTTCTAGAGGTGGAAGACCCGTCAACGAAGACCTTCCAAGCCGGATCTCGGGAGGTGTACCGAGATTGCTCGTAATCAGTCTCCGGGACTAGGCCATCCTGCCCCTTGCCCCCCAGTTCGGGGTCGAGTGGGCTTGGCGCCGAACTCGGAGAAGTGAACTCGACGATGAAATCTGCCAAGACCTGCGCTTTGATCGCTGTTCGGGGCTGGTACTGGATATCGTATTGCCCTAGCTCCACGGCCCATCTCGAAACTCGCCCAGAGAAGTCGGCCTTCCGGAAGACAGACTTGAGTTGGTGCTCCGTGACCACCACTATTGTGTGGGCCTGGAAATAGTGCGAGAGCTTCCGAGAGGCACTGACGAGGGCCAGTGCGAGCTTTTCCATTGACAGGTACCTGGTTTCTGCGTCGAGGAGGGTCTTGCTTGTATAGTAGATGGGCTTTTGCTGCCCTTCATCTTCTCTAATCAGGACCGAGCTCACCGCATGGCTGGAGACTGCCAAGTATAAGTACAATGTTTCGCCTTTCTTCGGGGTTGATAGTAGTGGAGGCGAGGCCAAGTAGGCCTTGAGTCCCTGGAGGGCCGAATCGCATTCTGGGGTCCACTCAAATCTCAGGTTCTTTCTTAGCAATTGAAAGAAAGGGCGGCACTTGTCAGAAGACTTGCTGATGAAGCGGTTGAGGGCGGCGGCCATGCCGGTGAGCCTTTGGACCTGCTTCGTCGTTGCCGGGCTCTGAATTCCCATGATCGCGGAGATCTGGTCCGGGTTTGCTTCAATACCGCGTCGCGTGACGAGGCTTCCTAAAAATTTGCCGGACCCAACCCCGAAGGCGCATTTGGAGGCGTTCAGCTTCAGCCCGAACTTCCGAAGAACATCAAAAACTTGCCCGAGGTCTGCCAGATGGTCGTGAGATTGGGTGGATTTGACGACCATGTCGTCGATGTATACCTCGACTGTCTTGCCGAGCTGCTCCTGGAACATTTTGGTGACCAACCTCTGATAGGTTGCCCCCGCGTTTTTGAGTCCGAACGGCATTACCTTATAGCAGTAGGTTCCCCTAGGAGTGATGAATGCCGTTTTTTCCTGATCTGGTCCGTACATGGGTATCTGATGATAACCGCGGTAGGCGTCGAGAAAGCTCATCCTTTCGTGACCGGCGGGTGGCGTCAATCATCTGGTCGATCTTTGGGAGAGGGAAGCAGTCTTTGGGACATACTTTGTTGAGATCAGTGAAGTCGACGCAGACCCTCCATTTTCCGGTCTTCTTCTTTACTACCACGGTATTCGCCAGCCATTTCGGGTACTGGACCTCTCTGATGGCGCTCGCCTCTAACAGTTTTTCCACCTCTTCCACCACGGCTGCAGACTGGTCGATCCCGGACCTTCTCGCCTTCTGAACTACTGGCTTGGCTTGAGGGTTTACATTTAGCCTGTGGCTCATAACCTCGGGGTTCACGCCTGGCATCTCCTGCGGGGTCCAGGCGAAGACGTCTCTGCTTTGCAACAGGAAATCGAGCAGCTCGGACCTCTCCTGCTCGGCGAGCTGACTCCCAAGAAGGAAGTGCCTCTCAGGATCACTGGGGTCGATCCTGACCTCGGTGAGATCCTCGATACTCTTCTCTCCTGGATCGCGGCCGATCCTGTCTAGCTCTGCCTCTAGCTCTGCCATGTGCACTTGCTTCGGCTCTTCCTCGCCAGACACCACGGCCATCATGCACCGCTTGGCCACACTACACCAGAATATGATATTAGTAACGCTCAAGGTTTTTGGTAAGTAACGGTTTTTAAGTGTAACTAATTTCCTAACGTTTTATGGGCGTTAACATTGATTTTAAAGTGTTACATTAATTTTACTCGATTTAATAATTATTTTGTTATGGTATCTTCATATTTTCCTAACGTTTTATGGACGTTAATAAACCGTTAATTATACTACAATAATCTGCACTTTTCCCGGCATTTTTTCCGGCGCAATCGTTAAACGCCGAGGAAAGTATAACATTTACCGGCGAAAAACCTTTTTTCGCCGGGAAAAGATAGGGTTTTCCGATAGATTTTTGCTGGCAAATGTTCGATTTTTCCCGGCATTTTGTCTTTTTCGCCGGCAAAGGTCAACGTTTTTCCAGCGTTTTTCTTTTTTCGCCGGCAAGGTCAATCTTTTCGGCATTTTATTATTTTCGCCAGCAAAGGTTAATTTTTTGCCGGCGTTTTGTTTTTTTCGTCGGCCAAGGTTAATTTTTTACCCAATTTTCACCCGTTCGCGCCTTTAGTTTTTCTTCCGCCAATGTTTTTTCTAGCCAAACCCGCCTTCTGCGCATCCTTGCCCCCATCCCTTTGTAATTCTCATCTCTTGCCTCCATCCCTCATCTCCCTCCCCCACTCCCACGCAAGCCATCTCCTCTCCCAGGCGACCTCATCCCCCTCTCCCTCTCATCATCTCCATCTCACGATCCCTCTCATCACCTGCACAGACCTCTCCATCACCATTCCTCTCTCACGCCTCACCCTCTCCACGCCTGTCTCTCCATTACCGACCCATCTCACAGCCTCCCCTGCGCATCAGACATCTCCATCGCCCACCTCGGTCTCTCCTCTATCCCCATCACCTGAGGCCGATCCCTGCAACCTCAGAAGACCTCTGCGTCTCTTTCGTCTCCCTCGGTATCTCTCTCGGTGTCCCACCTCCTCTGTCTTTGTCTCTCCGGCATCTCCAAGGTATTTGATTTTTTAGGGCTTTATAGATTTCCTATTTGAGTTCTGTTCTTTCTTTTTTTTTTTTTTCTTTTGAAGAGAGTTTTCGTTCAATCCACGCACATTACTGATACTGCCATCACCTTCAGAAACCCTAGCGACATCACCGTTCTTGATTGATCCCACTGGCTGCAACAGAAAATTTGTCATCGACCTGGGATTTTGCTCCACCGCCGCTTCAACTTTGTTATCTCCTAGAACCTGAAAAATCCTTCTGTTTGAGGCAGAAACCCTAAATGCCTATCTTCATCATGTTCCATGGAACGGTGACAACGCAATGGCACAACTCTTGTTCACATTTCCATTGTGGTTCACACTAAGATTAGAGGCATTGCCACATACTCCAACCAGATCTTTCGGTTTTGGGGCCACATCAGACTCCAGAGGGAAACTCTCTCTAGATGACTCATGTACATAAGAAGAAATTGATGGGTCACCATTGCCGTTTTCATCTTCCTCCCAGATTCTACCAGCATTTTGGTCAGCGGCAACAGATTTGACATACCCATTGCAATTAGTGTTGAGATTGCAGGCATGAGCAACTTCAGCTGGATTCTTGCCATTCTCGTCACAAATCAGAGGCTTCTCATTATCTGAGGACACATCCTCACAATTCCTGTCATGGCTCACAACCCCATTACTGTTTTCAGGATAAAGTGGGTTGGCATACCCATTGCAGGCAACATCCACTGTACTTGGCCCTTTCCTTGCTGCCTCATTCTTATTCAGATCCATGGAAGCCTTGTCGAGAGATAGAGAGGATGTTAATAGATTCCCACTGTGGATGTTGTTTTGAACATCAGATTCCACAAATCCATTGCCGTTGCAGTTGCTCAACCCAGCACCTGAGACTGATGGAAAACAGGATATCTCGTGTTCTGACTTGAGTTCTGAAGAACCAGAGGAAAAGGTGAGTGATGTTACTGTGGAAACTCCTCTTGATCTGTGTCCTTTCTCTGACTGTCAAGGTGAAAAAAATCCCATTCTCTCTAATTGATTTCCATGTGAGTTTGATTAAAAAAGATATTGCTCTTATTT
This sequence comes from Litsea cubeba, assembly GCA_012931725.1. Lineage (NCBI taxonomy): Eukaryota > Viridiplantae > Streptophyta > Magnoliopsida > Laurales > Lauraceae > Litsea > Litsea cubeba. The sequence continues at coordinate 114,755,514 of CM022945.1, forward strand.
TGATTAGATTTTGCACTTCCGTGAAGAAGGATACCATCTTCTCTTTGCCGCTGTTTTCTACATGGGTTTCTCATCATGATTCTTGATTGTATTTTTTGTTTTGTGTGTAGGTGTCGAATCTGTTGCGCAGTAGATGAGGACTTCATCGAAGACATCAACAAGATTGTAAGATTCAACGGCATTGTGAGATTTTATTATATTTTTTTAAAGATGCTGTAGTTGTTTGTATGTTCAGTAGCCTCTTCCAGTTGTGTCACCTTGAAAACAATGGTATATGATGGAAATCCTGTTATGGGATTTGATCTCACAACCATCTAATTCATCTCAATTGTAGATTTGATGTTTGATGTGTTTGGGGTTTCCGACATCTATTCATCTTAATTATTAATTCCTGCTTGGGGTTTCCGACATATATATTCATCTTAATTATTAATCTCCATCGTAGATTTGGTGTGTTTGATTAGTTTGGATTAGTAAATGTTCCTGTGTAAGATGCAATTGATTAAACACATGCGACCCCCTTTAGGTGTTTGTTGAAATTCCTGCTGGCTGGTAAGGGTTAAGCTATTCCTCAGGATATACTTAGATCACCACTCACTCAGTACCTAAAAAAGGGTTCCAAAAATAACCACAGCATTAGGATGTATTAGGATGTATGTCAATGTTACTGCTTGCTGGAAGAACCCAACTTGGGTTTTGTTGCACACTTAGGCACACTAAAGTTTGAGGTGTGTTGATTTCAAATTTGGAACCACAGCATTAGGATGTATTAGGATGTATGTCAATGTTAATGCTTGCTGGAAGAACCCAACTTGGGTTTTGTTGCACACTTAGGCACACTAAAGGTTGAGGTAGTGTTGATTTCAAGTTTGGATTGGGAATCTCATGAATCCTTTAGAAGTTGGCTTGTGAATTCTAGCTATTTTGACTAATTTCGGTGTTAGAACAACATTGTTTTTGTTCTAAGATATGCTTGCCATTAATGATATGCTTTTTGCTGAAAATCAGGTACCCATTTACATGACATCTAGAATGCATTTTCTTTTTATTATGCTTTTTTACATTTTATTTTCTCTTGGCTCTCTCCTTTCTACAATTCACTTTTCTTTTGCTCCATGTATATCTATATATTAGTTTCATATGATCTTCTGATGCTATATCGGAGCATGCATGCATGCATGTTCCATAGATCGTTTGTGTAGAAATCTTGCTATATGTGTGCATATATGAGTAAATAAATTCTTATGCTCTGTAGGATTCGTTTGAGGAAAAAATAGGCATGGAATTTCCCAGAGAAGTTAATTTCATAACTATGTTTTAGTTCTTTGGGATTTTTCACCAATCTGGGGAGAACCCAGTAGTGTTTTAATTTCAACCCAGACCAGATGGGCTAGTCTAGCAGTGTTTTGAACCTAGACTACAGTAGATCAGCTGGTCCCTGTATAATAAATATAACAATCAACAAAATTTGAGCTACATTTATACACTCTATATCAATAAAAATTAATAAATAAAAGCATGTGTCAAGTGGGTTCACTAAAGGGGACCTATCAGTTAGAGTTAAACTAAAAAAGTTCTGATGAGAGTAGAATTGGGAATATTCTTGTGCTAATTTATGAGGCTTTGGGTCTGGGTTCAGGCTTGGCGAGCTTAGATCTGATTTTCAGATTCATCATATAAACAGGCTGCTTTCTGGCTGAGGTTTGGCAGCTTTTCTATTGACGTATGGACTAAGTTGGATTCAGGGCCAACTTTATGTTATGTTTACATGCACTCGCTGATCCATATTTTCATGGGTTGGCAAATGTGGATCGTGAGCCAGCATCTATACAGCCCATTTCAAAACTTGAATTTGAGTGTGAAAGGAGGAAGCTGAGGAAGGATGATGTGAGAGACTTAATTTATCGAGAGGTATGGACACACAGTTCTGTGTAATGGGGATGAAGAAACATTCATAATGTATACACATGGCAGAATGTGAAATCTGATTAATGGAAAAGAAAGAGAAAGGAAGAATGAAGAGGTGAAGGTGGCGGCAGGGAGGTGCAGCGGTGATGCGCAGGGGAAAAAGGAGGGGAGATGGAGGTGCGCAGGGGAGGCCGTGCAAGCGGATGTGGTAGGGAGATGATTTAAAAGCAGAGAAGTTCCCACATTTATTGAGAGGTAGAATTCATATGTTTCAAAGTCTATCCTTGGATCAATCTATGATATGGTGAATTCATCTAAATTGAAAGATTTGTCATCAGAGGGTGAGGATTTATTCATTTCATTATTGCACCATGTGTGCTTCATGCAGCTAATGAGTTGTTCCTTTGTTTTGGTGATTGCAGGATTTTGAAATTCTTTTTGTCTTTTAGTATTTAATATGTATTCATTGCTCAACTAAAAGTAGATGAGAGCTGGCCATCATACCATCTGCATTTTATCAGTATCGTGTGTATCAATGTATCAATGATTTTGCTCTTTGTTTCTATTTACAGACATATGGAGTGAATCATTAACATATACTTGCTTTTTTGCACACAAGTGTGTGTGCAAAACAACAACTGTTATTTTTTATATGTGTTTTTTATGTAACTGTTATTTATTAAAAGCACAGTAGTCATGATGGTCATTCAATTTTAGAAGTCTATGAATTGGAGTGGATATTGGTTTCTACTTCTTTTGGGTTGCTTTTGTGTACTTCTTTTGGGTTTTATGGCTGGCCCAACCCTTGGGCATCATTTTTGGGAGGTACAGCTCCACCTTGGTTGTGTCTCTATGATTTGAGTGTAAGTGGGTTGGAGCTGCTCCTCATTATTTTGTAAATTCTGCCCTTAACTTTGGAAATATATACTTACTTTTCATCCAAAGATCAGCTCTCAACTTTTTGTTAATCGATTGGTGGCATTTTCATTTACCATACACTCCAACCATGAATGACCTGGTAGTTCCATATATACGATAGAAGAAGAGAGCTGGAATTGCACAGTATATGAAGCTCGCAGCAGTTATGGCTCTGGCATTGAGCTGGTCAGATATGTGGCCTGCCAGGATCCCCCCCAACCACTCCTCCAACATAAAAAATGGTTGATAAGTTGCCCGCAGTCTCATCAGATAAATAGCCACCTTCAATTTCTGCAAGGTACAACAATGTCATATGACTAGTAAAACCAAAAAAACATGTTCTTATTCCTGTCAGGACACAAAGGAACATGACTGAACTAACAGCCATATTTTTTCTTTTTATCGCCTATTTTAAACAAAGGAAGCAGCATATTTGAATTCACTGTGCTGATTTTGGTCTTTACATGGGATGTTCCTCAAAGCATCACAATCGGCATAATCCAATGAAAGCAAGTTGGCAGTATGGGCCTACTTAAAAACATGGAAACCAGACCTATCCATTTATCTATGTCCATCTATCCATCAGTCCAAACAAATGTATGATGTTCAACCAGAGGATATGCATAGTATGTTTATGCCATGAATATTTTCAAGTTCATCTCTGCATTTAGACCATCAATCTGACATGCTCTACCAGGGATAGATCATGCCCAAAAAAGGGCAGCCAGGTTTGTCATGATCCCCTGGCTTAATACTTGCAAATAGAAAGCTAATAATGAAACTTAGCACATCCATATTCAAAAGAAAAATAGTCGACTATTTGGATTTTTAATATGTATGAATGACTCCATGCGAGAAAAACAATTCTTTTTCCTTGAATATGTATGTATATTTGTTCTGCTATCAGGTCTCATCTCCTTTTCTGGCGGTGGTTGAAGGGCGGATGGAGCCATGGAACCTCCCACGCACTCTTGTTGAGCTCAAAGTAGTGAACAACACACAACATCATGTTGCCTTTAAAGTAGATACTACTGCTTTCTATTCCAAATCTTGCATCTATTTTGTCTTCCAAGACTATGTTTTTATTATTAGTAGTAAGTTATTGAATTGTAACAGATCGACTTAGAATTTGTGTTTTTCTTTGTTTGATTAGGTCAAAACCGCATCTCCTAAGAAGTACTTCATGAGGCCCAATACCGGCATTATACAACCTTGGGACTCATGTGTTGTCAAAGGTATCTTTTCAACTTGGCTGACAAAAATTTTTTTTTCATTAGCTTCTCAAATCTGAAATGGGCATGTATATAGTTGAATTTAATTTCCCCTTAGTCTCCTGTCTTAAAGTTTATTCAGCTGTTTATCAGGTGGCTACTTATCAGACAACTGTGTGTTGTACTTGTACAAGCATGCCATATGATGGTTGGCATGCACATATCCCATGTGGTAATTAATGGGCATGTATCAAGTTGAACTATATATTGTGATTTAATTTCATCTTAGTTACATGTGTTAGAATTTATTCAACTGTTTGTCTGTTACATCAGGTGGCCACTCATCAGACAGTTGTGTGTGTTTTGGAGGCAAGCCATGCGATGGTTCGCGTGCACATATCCAACGTGATAAATAATGGAAGTTCCATCTCCCGTCTTCAATTCAATACAAACAGTTTATTCTAGTGATATGATGAGTATGGATATAAAAAATCTCATCCTAGCCCACTATCTAGTTTCAAAAATCAGCCGAGTTCAAGTTGACTCAGACTTGAGAAATGGTGAATCAAGTCCCCCTTCAAGTCACTTAGTTGGTGGATTCCCATGGTTTTTGGGCTCTAGATGCACTTTTTTTTTCTTTTTTTTCTTTTATTATTGGGAAAAAGCAGGAGGCTTTTGAGGAGATTTACAATTATGCTAGAAGATCAAAATCATTTTTTTTCAAAAATTCAAGCATTTGAATATCAGTTGTACTTTTCATCCAACTGAATAAAATGTATAAATGTTGGTGTTTACAATAACTTTAAGTTCAGATGATTTAGACAAGGAAACCCCCCCATGGGAGATTGCCCAGCACAGGGTAGTCTGTTACTTGAAGCTCTGATCAAAAGAATCAATTTTTGGGTCCTATAAATTGGACACACTTGTCATGGTTAAATACAGGAAGACAGTGTTGATCTGTGTTGTGGGGGACAAGGTGCTAGCAATCCGCAAACATGGTTGAGTCCGCATCCATTTTTAGAGCCCTCGGCTGGTTTTGTTGTGAGTCTGCTTCAAACCATAAAACTTTGTTCTGTGATCTTCTTTATATTCTTAATGGAAAATATGCCATGTCTATGCAATCTATCTTGGTCTTCTCTAGTCATGCTTTCTTATTCAGATGCAGGGGAAAAACAATCAAAGCGGGAGCAACTCGTTTGCGCTCAAGTCCATCAAAGGGGATGGTTTCTCTAAAATACGTCTATTCTCTGATGCGTTGGAGGTTGTTAAGGCCATCAAGGGCTATGGATATTTGTCTATCCATTTCTATATTAATTGTGGATATATTAGCCTTCGAAGTTGTAAGTTATCATTTGCTTGCTTTCTTGCACTAAATTATCTATTTTATGGTGTTTATAACCAAAGTCAATAGGTAGGGCTCAAAAGCTGACCCTAGGTGTCATCCAACTCCCACTGGGCTCTTAGGTGTCTCTCCAACGAGTTCTCACAGTCACACTTGTTCCCATCCCATTTTGAATTTTTTTTTTCATTTTCTTTGTTTTTTTGTAGGATTGGATATTTAGAAGTAGGCCCATTAATGAAGTTTTTGTTACCAATAAAGAGGGCCCTGACCCAGCCGTGATCAGCCTTAATCAGGACTAGGCATGTGCTAATTCTGTACCTCAATAGAAGATGTTGTATTGGCCAAGGCTAAGCACAGGGCTACTACACAAAGGATCTTGATGTGCCAGTTAGGCACTTTGACAGACGTAGATATTGCCTTCCATATTTGATTTACTTTTCCCCCCTGAATGTTGACAACAATCTAAAATTCTTGCTATCAGGCTTCCGAAGAAAGAATCCTGCTACCTTCATCATGGCCAATATTGCAGATATTCACCCAGAATTGGACCCAGATGCTATTGAGTTGGTTTCTCATATCAGAAGGGAGTATACCACTAAGCTTGACCAGGTCTGAGTTTGTTGCTATGTTAATATGATCTTTCTGTTAATGCTCTGTGCCAATATTATATTTTATAGCATCCATTGTAAACAGCTCTAGTTAGTGGTACTCAACTATTTTACAAGCAGTCTCAGGAGCGCGCTAGGAAACTCCATGCTGACTTAGATGTTGAAGAGCAGTGCCGCCAAGAACTTGTGCCCTCTCTATGATCCCACTCTTAGAAATCTTCTCAGAAAATCCAACCTCCCTTTGCCTTTCTTTCTCATCAAAGCTCCCAACAGTGTTCTCCAACTTCTCATTTCTTGTAAAACCACTGAGTGTGTAGTTTCCTTTTATAGCTTGGTTTATGAAGAACAGGGCTCTGTCTTCAGATGGGTGTGGTTGGTGCACCCAGTTGGGTCTGGGTGAGGGACTTGGTGGAGTCAGTTTTTTATATTAAATTATAGGCTTTTAAATTATTTGATTGGATGTCAGTGTAAGATTTCTTGTAAATGTTTGAACCGTGTAAAAGGGCATTTTTATATATGCAGCAGGTTCGGTATTCAGGGGTGGTTTTTTTATAATTTTTTTTTACATATGAAAAAGTTTTGTAACGGTTATAAACCGTTACTAATTTGTGCAAATAGCAACACTTAAAAAACGTTACAAAAGATTTCACAACCGTTAGGAATGTTATGAATCAGTAACACAAATTTGGCACGAAAAACCGTTATACAAAACCGTTACAAATATTTAAGTGTAAAATACCGTTACAAAACTTGCGAAACTGTTACTGTTTTATTAAAAATTATTAACACAAATGAGTATTAAAAATCGTTAGAAACTAATTTCAGTAACGGAAATAAAGCGTTACAATTAATATGTTTGTAACGGTTTATAACCGTTAGGAATGTTTATAACAGATTAGAAACGCCCAAACCGTGACGCAGAAAAACCGTTACAAATTTTTTTAGTAACGGTTTTTAAACCGTTAGGTATGTCCTGAAATGGTGTAGTGCCATTTGCTGGTCTCCGTCGATTGTGACTATCTCAACTCCGCCATCCCTTTCCAAAGGGAATTTGAGCTTTTGATGGTAGGAAGAGGGGACGGCCTCTATCTGGTGTAGCCAGCTTCTCCCTACGATGGCATTGTAGGGAGAAGGCGTGTCTACCACGAGGAAGTCAGCCACCACTGATGTGCCCCCTACTTGGACTTTGAGGGAGACTCTCCCTTTGGGGTATACGGGCTTGGCGCTGAACCCTATCAGGGGGGTCCGCGCCTCCTGGAGGTCTTCTTCTGTGAGCCCCATCTTAGTAAAGCAGTCGAAGTAGAGGATCTCGGACGAACTGCCGGGGTCGACGAGGATCCTCTGCACCTTGCAATTCCCCAACTTCAGGGTCATAATTAGTGGGTCATTGTGAGGGAGTTGAACCCCCTTCAGGTCCTCGTCTGAGAACCAGATCTTCGGCCTCTCTTTGCGAGCCTTTTTAGAGGATGGCCCGAGCTCGACCGACATGACCTGTTTCCCATGGGAGGCCCTCCTGGCCTCGGCGCGCGCCTGACTGCTGCTCTGCTTTGTAGGGGCCAGGTGGATGACGCTAATGATCCTTTCCGACCCGTCGCTGTCGTGGTTCTCCTCAGTTCGGCGTCGAGGTCGGTCGTTGCTCCCGCTGCCTGCTATCTTGTAGTATTCCTTCAGGTGCCCGTCCTTGACGAGCCTTTCGAGGTGATCCTTGAGGGAGTAACAGCCCTCAGTGTTATGCCCGTTCTGCTTGTGGTAAGCGCAGAACTTCGTCTGATCCCTCATGGAGGGATCGCCCTTCATAGGGAATGGCCATTTAAAGTATGGCTTTCCCTGGATCTTCTCCAGTATCTGGTGAATCGGCTCTTTGAAAACCGTATTGACCCTCTCGCGGGAAGAGTAGGACGGTCTATGTCTCTTGCCTCCTCCTGGAGCGCGGGTCGGGGTCGACGATTGGCCACCTGAGTGGTGGTCTCGGCTTGTTTCTTCTCTGCGATAGGTCCTCTTCTCCCCCCAGAGGCTCGATCTTCCCGCCGAGATCGATCCTCCTGCCGCGGTCGGTCCTCCCGCCGAGGACGGCTCTCGTTCCGAGACTTGCTCCTAGAAACGCCAAAGCTCTCATTGGCCCGTGCTTCGTCCTCCTCCTGCTCGATGTACTTGTTCACTCTCGCCATGAGGGCTGTTACAGAGAGGACAGGGTTTCGGACGAGCTCCTTTCGAAGCTCGCATCCTGGCAGGAGGGCGTGCTGGAAAGACTTGATCGCGACGTCTTCGGAGGAGTTGTCGATTTGACTGTAAACCGTCCAGAATCTTTTGGCGAATTGAGTGATGCTTTCACTCCACCTCATCCTGAGGGCCATGATGTCGCTGTCGGTCTTGGGAATGACTCTGTGCGCCTGGAATTTCCCAAGGAAGGAGTCCCGCAACTGAGCCCAGCTCGTGACCGATCCTTCGGGGTGCGCACAGAACCATTTGAGTGGAAGGTCCCCCAGGCTGGAGGAGAAGACTCTGCAGTTGAGGTGCCCAACGTCGCCCCAGACGAACAGTTTTTGGGTGAAATGGCGGAGATGCGCTGCTGGATCCGAGGTTCCGTCGTAGAGTACGAACCTCGGAACGCTGAACTTCTTAGGGAGGGGGTACTCGATTATTTCTCTGGAGAAGGGTGATGAGTCGAGGCCAGCGAAGTCGGGGAGGTCTGGCTGGTTTTGGGCGAGCCCTGCCTCCTTCAGGGTATTCTGGATGCCTGCTTGACCAGGCGGTCGATCAGAGCCTGCTGATCTGCCGCCTCCGACCTCCGCACCGACCCCCTGTCCTCGTGGTTATGGCAAGAACTCCCGACGTGACTCCGCTCGCGACTTTTATCGTTCAGATGCTCCCTTAAGTCTTTTGCCGGTGACGGGATCCTTTCTGCCCGCGGGATCACTGCCCCCGGGGACCGCTTCTTTCTCTCGGAGCTGCCGCCTAAGCTGGCGGATGAGATCGTCTTTCTCCTGGAGGGCGAGATTCTGAGCCCTGATTGCTGCTTGAGCGGGGTCGGCTCTGTTGCCTTCGCGGTCCGAGTGGCGCCCGGATCGATGTGACCCCGCCGCTGCCGGGGCCTTGCCCTTCGAGAAGCGCTCCTGGAGGGGAGCGTTCAGCCGCGGTGGATCCTCCACCTCTAGCGGGGATGACGCGGACTCGGTGTGGTAGCTTTCTACCTCTGCGGCCTCCCTCGATGCGTAGGGCAATGGCCCAGGGAGAACCAGTGGCCCTGCGGGGAGGGACTTCGGGTGCTCTGCGCCTCTCTTGTTTCTCGGAGCCATGGTGATTGGAAAGGGTTTTGGGAAAGGTTTTGAGAAAGGTTTTGGGGTATGGGTTAGTACTTCCCCACAGACGGCGCCAATTGTAAGTGCCTAAAAATTAAGGTCTTCGGATCAGGGATTAGGATCCTTGACTCGGATGGTTTGGATGAAGGTTGCCGTGGCTCCGACTGGACCTGAGGAGGAAGAGAGGAAAAAACGTCAAAGGACCCTGGCTGCAGGCAGCGCAAGGCTCTCCGATGCTTAAGTTAGTTTGGGGAACGAGCAAGGGGAAAGGAAAGGAAGTTGCAGAGTGAGAGCATGTATTATGGGTTGCGTACCTTTAGGATGGAGGTGGAGGCACTATTTATAGGCGATGGGGTTGACTATTGTGGGCGAGTTCCAAGACTGGGCCGTCCACTCGAGTGGCTGCGTCCACTCAGCCCATAATGCATTAAATGCTGACCCATGCTTCATTAAATGCTAGGCTCGCTGGGTCAGGCGGCGGTTCTGACTTTTGGGCCAGGTCCCATCAGGCCTGGCCCGGAGCCATGCCCTGGGGGCGCACGTGTCCTGTACGCGCCGTTTTGTCAGTAATGATAATCTGCGGGGCATGCCTTAGCATGCGCCGTTGTTCTGTCGCTGGTCCCATCAATCTCTGTCAAATCCGCGTTGCCGGGGTCGATGCCGAGGTCGGATAGGTCCGACTTCGGGAGCTCCCTCCTCGGCGAATGCCGCGGTCCTTCAGCCGCGGTCACCCTTGGCCTAGGGGAGGCATAATCATTCTGTCTGGAGGCCTGGGCTAGTGATGATCTCGGCTTAGTGAAAACACCCCCACAAAATATGGATTTTTTCTTTTTTTTTCTTTTTTTTTTCGACTGTCCAAGAAGGTGATGTCCACATAGAAATGTATAAGATGGGGTATTTCTCATTTTGGGGGGCCCCACATTAGTTAAGGGATTTTGTATGAATGGGTCTGGCCAGTTTGGCAATTTACTAAGTTACTTAGCCTCCATTTTTCAGGGTTACATCAAAAGTATCATCTTCAAAATTCCTTCCACCTTTTTTTGAAGATTTTACCTAAAAAGGGACCCAAGATGGTCACTAAACAAAAAATGGGCTACTAGTAAATATGGCACGGAAGTGGTCCTCCGTTTTTTTTATTAATGATCGAAACAAGTGACGACGTCGTCGCTTCTGAAACATTATTTTCCCTATTTTCCCATCTTCCTCCCATCGTTTTCCCCCATTCCCTCTTTTAGACCACTCCCCTTTACCCCTCTCCACAACACAGCAGCCCTCATCCCTCTCATTCTCTTCCGCTCATCACTCTCTCTCTCATTCTCCACTCCCTCTCCTCGCTCCCTCGCCGCCGTCGGACAACGCCGCTGCCATCACCATGACTGAGCTCCTCTCTTCTACCATCTCTCATTTTTCTCACTTATCTCTCCCTCACCAACCATGCTCCCGGAGCTCCCTGTCGCAGTCCGCGACCACCACCGGCACCATCTCATCTCCGACGAAACCCCCCCCCCCCCCCCAAACCCATCTATTTCAGAACGTTTGGTAAAAACCATCTGATAGGAATCCATAGCGTGTATCTGTGCTATCACGGAAAACCCATGTTTGTGTGCAACATGGACAGAATGAAATCCCCCAAGTCTCCCGATTTCGAAACCCTATCTTTCGTCTCCAATTTTCTTTGCTGCAACTGCTACTAGGGATGGCGACCCGACCTTCTGTGATGGGATGCGAGCGCATCTGCTCCGACACGACCAGAGGTGGCCGGACTCTGTGTCGTGCACGCTCCTCCCTCCTTCCTTGTTCTTCTTCGTTGAAACTTCCGGCTTCATCCATCCATCCCGTAGACTTGTTTGTTTGGCGGGATGCTTCCTATCCGTTCTCCTCTCCGCATGATTCAGTTTCTATTTTATGGAACTTACCAACTCCGTACATCGCCACGGTCGAAGATCTAGTGGTTTGATTTTTAGATATCCAGCAGAGATGAAGTGAGTAGATAGATTCATTTCACCTTTTTGATCTTCAAGCATCTGCTGCTCCTCTTGTTCTTAGATTTCTTATTTCAATTGATGATTTATTTGTTTGGAGAAATGAGAAATCCAGTTTGTCTTGGAGATTTAGGTTTCAGTTGGATTTGATTTGATTGGATAGATGATTGAAGGAAATTTGATATAATTATGGATTGAGTGATATGGTTATGGATTGAGAGATATTGTTGTGATTATATTAGACCCTATTGTTGTTGTTGTTGTTTTTTTTTTCCTTAGATTGTGTTTTTTTTTTTTTGTGGTGTTGAAGATTAAAATGATACCGCTGTATTTTGAAAAGTTAGATAGAACCCGTCCAACATGGTCTTATTTGACCTGACTATCAAATTCTGCATGATTAGAATGAGGACTGAACTTGCAGGACTGAAAATGGATAAGTCTCTCCCCCTGTTTTCTTCAGTTCTGTCATGTGGGAATGGGCATCAGAGATATCTCTCTCTCAAACCTATTAACATTTTCCCTAATTACAGTTTGCTTGCAAGTGCCTGATGTTATTGACAAGCAGTGCTTGATGTTATTCTTTGTTATTTTCGTGTTCATTAGGTGAATTGGTGATCTGGTGTTTTAAAATCATAACTTGTTTGCAAATGAATCTTCTGTTTCCCTTCATTTTTTGTTGGAATTCAATGAGCTAGTTCTGGTAAATGGTATAATATTGCTATTATTTTGATACAGGCGAGACTCGTGGCCTCAAGAAGAGTGGATGAAGCACATAAGGGAGCTTTGGATTCTGAGAGGAAAACTCGAGAAGCTACGGAAAGGGAGGATAAGCTAAATATGAATCTGAAGAGGGACACCATACAAAAGAGGTGAAAGAACGTGGCCAGCCTAGAAAAAGTGAATCTGATCGATCCACTATTGTGCAGTCAACATGTGTAGTATAGATTTAGAAGGGAAACATTTTCTATTCTGTGAGATTTACTTCTGTATGTTTCTGTTTCACAACAAACAACTTGGTACCCTAGAAGGCCAAACAGATACTAGTGGAGATGATACAATTCGAGATGCTTCAGCTGTGGAGTGATGTTTAATATTTTGTAATGGAGAAAGAGTTGGGGTTTATTTCGTACCAACCAACTTATTATGTAAGGCTATTGATGATTGTGACTTTTTATGTAGATTGATGATTTTGAAAGATCAGCATTTTATATTGATGAGGATTGATTAATATGAACATTTGAATGCCAAGTTATGTGCTTTTTTATGGCAAGAAACGAAGCTTGTGTGTCCATGTCTTGTATTGCACTCGCACATAAAACCAATACACACATCATTTTTTTCGATTTTAATGGTCAGTGACGACGTCGTTGCATCACAGAAGATAAAATTTGAAAGGAAGTGTGCTCTAATATCTGACGACGTCGTTGCTTCACAGAAGCTAGTAGAAGAAAGTGTGCTTTAATATCTGACGATGTCGTTGCTTCACAGAAGCTAGTGGAAGAAATATTGTTTTAATATATGACGACGTCGTTGCTTCACAGAAGCTAGTGGAAGAAAGTGTGCTTTAATATCTGACGACGTCGTTGCTTCACAGAAGGTAATGCGAAAATTACTGTGTTAATCTGTGACGACGTCGTCGCTTGTAGAAAATAAGTAAAAAATATATATATTTTGGCTGGAATACCGGTTTCGTAGCATATAAACTAGTGTCCCCTTTTTCATCTAGTGACCATCTAAGGTCCTTTTTCAGGTAAATTCCTTTTAAAAAAAAATAATAATAATAAATAAAAAGCAACTTCCTTTCTTATCCACTAAAAAATAAAAAAACACTCATCTTTTACACAAAAGGTAAAAGAAATTCATTACTAATCAACTAGAAACAAATTAATACATCATAATCCTCTTATATTTTATTATCTCTTAAGATGTTTTACATTGCTTTTACTTTAATAGTAAATTACCAAACAGTAGTCATCGTCTCTTAATTTGATGTTTTTAACATTACTTTTACTTTAATGCAATCCCCCCCCCCCCCCCCCCCCCAATCCTTTTTTTTTAAATTTGTAAGTAGGCACCCTAGGCTTGGATAAAAGAGGAGGCTTGCATTAGGTAGGTTGATAGCTAGCTTAAAATTTTGTCACAACTCAAGTAATTTATTTGAGGATTTGACTCAAAATAGATCGAAACAAAAAAATAAAACCCAGGTAGCCGACCACAACACAGTTTGAATAAGGCTTTGATAATGATGATAAGACGACGACGTAAGTACGTACACACATTAAAAACTATTGAGCTTGAATTGGCCTATTGAGTCCTTTGGACAGTGTGAATCCGTGATTAGCAGACTTGGTACCAACTGTTCCAATAAGGTTGATTTGGGCTCAGTTGACTACGATTAGTAACATGTACAGGACTAACATAGGTAGTCTATGTGCTGAATTGCGTAGTTTGTTGTATTGTTGCGTGGTGTAGCCTTTTCTTTTTGTTTTCTTTGGTATAATCCTGTTATAGGGTCTTCTATTGGTGTTTTTATTCTAGTATTCTGTGAGGCAATGTTTACTCTCTACTGATTAAAAAATAAAAACCTGGACAGGACCAACCTGAACATTAACAATTATTATTGGGTTATAAAAATGTAAACCATGAACCCAACTCGGAAGTTGAACCCAACACAATCCCTGTCCTACTCACTGGGGTGGTTCGGATTTGGTTGGCATGTCATATTATGAATTTGGTTGTGTTGGGTTCAGGTCAAGTTTGTAGATTTATGGACCAACCCTAATCCAACTTCTTTTGTTTTTGTTTTTCCTTTCATTTTCAGTTTGGTTGGAATTGTAAACCAGATCCAATTACGGACAAAAAGGATCAACCTGAATTCCAGATTACCAAGTTAGGTTCTGATCAGGTTAGTGGGTCAGATCTTGCCACCCCAAAGTACATGGCAGTAAATTTGAAGAATAGCTCTCAAATTTAAATAAACCAAAGGTTTGGTGGTGGATCCAACAGTTGGTCTAGCAGACCGATGATCACTTCAGTCTCCCAAGTAGACCAGAAACGGAGGAATTCCGTGGGATCAGCTACATGAATTCCGTTTTCTAAGAATTTTTATTTTATTTTATTTTATGAAGAGGTTCTTAAGAAATATTTACCATCCAAAAAGAGGAAAGAACAGAGTGATCCCAATGCAAAGGGCCAACCCAAACCCTGAATTACCCTGGTCATAATAAGGTTTAAGTTGGTGGATTGGTTAGGAATTGCCCGGCCTTAAATTGCAATGGCAGAACATAACTTTGGCAGTTTAGACAAATTTCATTTCAGGATTGTGTATCTCAAAAAATTTTCCAGCTCTTAGAATTCAATACATTCCAACAATCAGATCAACGTCCATCAAAACAACATTGACTACCCAACTCAATGTTCGGCTTCTCTGTTCATCTCGTTTCAGATTTCTATAACATGTAATTCAGTAGTACAAACAAACTGGCATTCATAGATTATAACTCAAAACTAACGGACAATCTACCCCTTGCATCATAGGGAAGGAAAAATGATGCTGAGAAATACAAAATAAATGAAAACAGCCCCCTGAGACTAGCACAACCGCAATATCTCATTAAGGCAAATACTAGGAGATCTAGAGCTTTATGTTTAATCAGGGTACTTGTGTCTCAACTCTTATGATGTCACACCCACCCTCATTAAGGCAAAATACGCAATTAGCCGGTAGCCGACGGTCATGATAAGCAATGCGATGATGGAGATTGCAACATGGTCGAACCCAATGAGCTTAATGGATGGGAATTCAGACACAGGACAGAGGGAGCTAGACCCACATGGGTACATTTCCCTTGGTGAATACTGAGAGGCCAACAGAAGCTTGTAGGAGTATTGGCTGATGGAAATGTACTTGACCCAGGCAATGAACGCAGGGACATGCTGCACGTAGTACCCACCGGCGAGCATGAACGATAGCATGATGACTGAT
The DNA here is from genome assembly GCA_012931725.1 of Litsea cubeba. Lineage (NCBI taxonomy): Eukaryota > Viridiplantae > Streptophyta > Magnoliopsida > Laurales > Lauraceae > Litsea > Litsea cubeba. Next base: position 114,770,767 of record CM022945.1, read on the forward strand.
CCAAGCGTTTGTCGCAGACTTGAGGTCCATGACTAGAGCTCCGACGGCCAGCCCAAGGCCCTCAGCAACCACCACGATGAAGAGGAGAACAGAGAGGGTCATGAAGTAGTTGGCTGCTGTGGGCTGGAGGCCCGCCATCCAGTAGGTTATGGTCAAAAAACAGGTTGGGAGGACAAGCTCCATGGGCATGTCGCCGGCCATCCTAGCCATGAAGTAAGAGGAGAGGCGATACATGCCAGAAGACCGCTCCTTTGTTAGCACTGCACGCTCTTGAGGGAAGGTGAAGATAGCTTGGAAGAGAGGGAAGAAGCCCCAGAATCCAGTGTAGAAGAAAAGCAGCCCAATCTGTTGAATCACACCAAGACGAAAAAATGAGTGTGAATAGAGAACTACTACATTAGGGTGAAGAAAAAAGATGCATACTAGTAGGCTTCTACAGTGAAGAATCCTTAATGAATGATTTCAGGCCAGGCCTATGGCCCTATTGGGCCTTGTGTATATTCAAGGAAGCTCCAGGACAAGGCCCAATTAGAAGCACAAAACCGAACCCTTCAGGCTTATACAATATCTGAAACCCCTACACAAAAAGGCAACATAAAAATATACTTCTGCTGCTAATCTACCCGTTCAGGAACCATCAGTACATTGCGGCCAGATCTTGCCAGAACAGATAATGAAAAAATATTCAAGCAAATCATAAAATATACCGTTCGTATGACATATCTAGATTATATGTTGATATTATTTTGTTTGCTATATATACATATATAAAACACAAATGGAATGGACATAATAATTAGAGTTTATGGTCTTAAGACCATAGGCCCAAATCTAGCCTGTTAAAGGTTTTGGATTCTGAACATGGGACTGAGACACTGATCCTAATGCATGTTGAGCCCTGCCTACATGGACCAATATTCGGGCTGAACTCCCTCTATATTCAGGCCCATTAAGATAATCACCCCTTCACATAGTCAACAAAAATATATTCAAGTGATGTGGGTTTTGGGACCCTTCCTTTGTTCTATAGAATGGTAATTTTTATGCATTGCACTAGGCTATATAGTTAATCGTCTATCTTTAGTCTATTCAAGAGAAAAGAGTAGCTATTAAAGAGAGTTGTTTGGATTTTGAACCTGATCTTGTAAGTGTACAATGTCAGATTGCCACCATAAAAGACCTGCAATGACAGAAACGATTAGGACTTGGCAGATCTTAAGGCCGGAGAAGGTTTCATGTCTCCTTTCCTTCACACCCCTTCTCAGTAAAACTGTAAATTGCTGCCACCAAGTTGTGTTCCATCTGCCAATCTTCTTATCATCACTGCTTTCTTGGCTTTGACTGTTGATCTCTTTAAGGTCCTTTTTTAGTTTATTCCTCAGGTTATGGTCATAAGCAGAGAACAATGCTTCCTTCACAGCCATCTGGCTCTCCTCTGAATCATTGAAAGATATGCCTGCAAAAAAAAGTGAAAACCATTCATTCCAAAATGAGTTATATTTACAAATTTAATGATTTTGTTGATAGCTGATACAATCCATTTGTGCATATGGGTCGAATATATGTCACATTGTGGTGGCACCAATTCATGGGGTCATTGGGTGAGATGGCCCTAAAGTATCCCAAAATAGTGACTCCAAGGTTCTAAAATTCCAAGGCTCAAGTAGAAGTCCTTGTCCCTTGCAGACGCTACACGCCTACACCCAGGTCTGAGCCCATCTTGATAAGAAACGTAATAGGCCAGGCCCGGCCCGGCTGTTAAAGTTCTGAGTTCTGGGCTTGAAGCCCAATATTAACATAGCAGGTGGCTAGCCCGTGCATAGAAGTTGTCTTTGTGGGATGAGACAATAGTGTGAAGAACACATTCAAATGGTCAATGCATAATCAAATCAATATATACAATTCGTTTCATGTAAACTGGATGCTAGTATTCAGTTCTTCAGCCAAAGGTGAAAAAGGCCACTTTTTTCACAGGATATTGTGCTCTGGAATCATCAACCACAAAATGACAGTGGTTGGGAATCCCTTCCACTATTCCAATTGAGGGAAGAGCATGGGCCAAGGGACAAATCGGGTTTGGTTTAAACACCGACCAGTTTTCCATTTAGCCTACATTGAGATTTATAAATGTGTGTGTGATGAATTGGATCGTGACCTTTTAACTTAGACCCAAGTTGGGTCCTGGACCCAAATTTGAAAAAAAAGTCTGGTCAGTGTGATAAAAAAATGGACGAATTTTGAAATAAACAAAATATTATTATAAAGAGTTATTCTTCTCAAAGAGATTGCAATATTCTCATGATAAACAAAATAAAAAATGTGTCAAGATCGAGACAGTTAAGGAAATAAATTAATAGCCATTGTATAAAAACTGTCTTTTGTACGGTAACTAATATTTTAAATTTTTTTCTTGTATTTTTATTATTTAAAAAAAATATCTTTAGAATAAATTTTCAATAAATTATATATTTATAACTTACACACAAAAAAAGTATGTGATATGTGTACATACAATTTTATACAATTTTTAATGCAACAGAATTCCAAGGATATGATGCTAAAAGGCACATTTCAATTTCAAGTTTTCAAAAAATTCATCCGCCTTTGATCATTGCACTAACCACAAATTTTATATTCCATGGATTGCGGAACTCACACCAAAGAACAAAAAAAAAAAAAAAAAACATACAATTAATTTTTGCAGTCCATGGAATCATGAGCTGCTTCAACATGCATCAATGATTATCGATCAACCAAGTATTCGCAGAAAAAATTCCATACCATTTGCAAGATCGAGAAGGAAATCTGCTGGGTTCATAGGAACAGAAGGAGCATGCCCAACGCCCTCAAAGTACCCTAATGCATCAGATCCTCCTCCAAAATAGATAGGATGCCCATCACATAGGAGAAGAACCTTGTGGAACATGTAGAAGAGCCTGCTTGATGGCTGGTGTATGGTCATCACCACAGTCCTTCCTTCTTGAGCTAGCTCAAGTAACATCGACACAATCCGTTGGGCTGTGGTAGAGTCCAAACCTGAAGTGGGCTCATCCAAAAGGAGCAAACTAGGGTTTATGAGCATTTCCTGCCCTATACTGACCCTCTTCCTCTCTCCCCAGAAACCCCCCTCACAAATTGCCCTCCTACAATGTTGTCCTTACACTTGGTAAGCCCCAATTGGGCCAAGACTGCTTTGGCATGGTTCTCTTTCTGCCCTTTTGTGAGGCTGTTGGGAAGCCTCAAAAGTGCAGTGAACACCAATGTCTCTGTCACTGTGAGGTGGGGGTAGAGGACATCATCTTGGGTCACAAATCCGGTGTTCCGCTTCATTGCGTTGGAGAAGGGCTTGCCATTGTAGGTGATAGTCCCTGAGAGCTTTCCACCCAGACGGCCTCCAAGGGCAGTGAGGAGTGTAGTCTTGCCACTGCCAGATGGGCCTAGCATGGCCAGCATCTCACCCGGCTGCACTGACCCAGTCACCCCTTTAAGGATTGTCTTCTTCTCAATTTGGGATTTTTGGTTGCCTACACCGCAATATTGATTGAGAAAGCTGCTCTTGTTGACCTTGATCTTATAGACCACATCTTCAAACTACACCATGTACAAATACTCTAATGAATATAAATGGATCTAGAAAAAGTGCATGACTGATTGATTGCATGGTATACATGGAGTGTTGGTAATAAATGTACGTGTCTTGTTTCTGCAAAACCAAAAAAAATAAAAAAAAAAGTAATCTTGCTGTCCAATCTTACACTAGAATAAAAAATAAAAAAGTGTAGTTTGTACTGACAATATAAGCAATTTACGTTAGAAGAGACGTCTTACCATGTATGTTCTTCCATGTAAGTCCATGTAAGTATGTAGTGAGTGCATGTGAATGGGGATCCAAATAATTCATGCATGGCTTGTTTCCTAAAAGGGAAGGGAAAAGATCCAAAGTAGCACTTTTCCAAAAGGGTCTGTGATTTGTACTTCTAATGACATTGAAATTCTATCTTATTATTTTTTATTCCACCTTATCTGAATGCTCTTTTTTTCCTTTTACACTACTTTTATTTTCTAATTTGATTTCTTCCTTCTTCAACAAATGGTTGCATTTAAAAACCCAAAGGTTGTTTGAAAAGAAGGACACGTAAATATGCTTAATTGAATAAATAAAATGGTAACAACCAAAAAATAAAGAACATCTGGATCCCCTTAAATAGAAAAAATAAATGAACACCCAAAAAGGAGAGAGAGAGAGAGAGGAGAAGATGGGATGTTTTCTCTGATCAAGAAAACAAATGAACCATCATTAAAAGGGTGGGTCTCGGTTTCACTCAAAACATGAGTGAACCCTAACAAGAGTTATTATTATTTATAATGTGTGAAAGTTTACAAAGAAAAATATAAACCTTGAAATGTAGAAATTAGAAAGTTCATAAACTAGAAGCAGATGCAATCTTAGAAAGTTTACACATAAAATAAACTTAGATTATTTCAAGGGATATCAGCCTCATTTTGGAAAATATCTTTTTCTTTATCAGTGCTAGATCAAAGAGAAGATGGATCATAGAGAAGATGGTTTTTTTTTTATTATTATTATAAGAAAACACATGCACAAAAAAAAAAAAAAAAAAAAAAGGAAGATGAGAGAGAGAGAGAGACCTTAAGAGTAACGGGACGGTTGGCTCTCCCAAAAATACATTGAGCTTCTTCATAATCTGCTATGTTGGGCATAGGCTCCAACTGCACCTCCGTCCTCATTTCTCACTCACTCTTTCTTTCCTTTTGCTTTCCTTCACCTCTCCTACAATAACCCCCTGATACTCCTTTGATTGATGGAGATTTTTGATGGGGTTGCTTGAAAGAAAAAAAATCTCAGAGAGGGAGAGAGAGATGGATGGATCGATCCAAGTTTATGATGCAGGTGGATGGAGAGACAAGTGGTGTGGTAATTGATTGCGTGCGGAGAAAGCAGTTGGTTACAGCAGTCGGTGGGATTCAAGAAACGTTAAGAGCATTACTCGGCTCCTTACGAGGGCTGCTTCTTTTACGCACTCACTCCATGCTCTCTTTCCTTCTTCCTCCTTATATACACACTTCTCTCCCACTATCTTTTCGCCCCATTTGCATTGCCTTTGCGTATCTATTTCGTAATTGATGACCTCACCTCTTGCATTAAGATATACGTTTTGGCTGGGATCCTCTTTATTCTCTCGTATTGTTTGATTTGTTACTAAAATCTCTAAAATCACTTCTCAAAAAAACTAAGGTGATCATGGGCTGGAGTCCACTTTGAGCCAGGCCTGAATATATGATATGGGGGTTCATTTAATATTTGGGCTGATCTTCTATTAAGTGATTGAAAGCCGAAAGTTCGGCCCGATTAGTGATAAAGCCTGGCTTGGCCCGGCCCATTTGATTAAATGCGTGTGGATCAGGGGTTTTGAGCATGAGTAATTCTTGGCGTTAAAATTTTAGAAATTCTGCCTGTGGAGTATCTGGATCCAATAATATCTCTTTGTATCATGTGGAATTACAGTGTACACACCTTTTTTTTTTTTTTTTTTCCACCTTTGGCTTAGGTCATACAAACAGCCAACCTAGTTATTTTCTATTCCCCACGCGGTATTACTCTGGTCTTTGACCCAAAGAACTAATTCCCGAGGTGACATCCAGTAAACCCCCGCAATTAATGCACATGGAATAAATTTAGGAAGGATTTCCAACAAAAGTGGTGGGGAGCAAACCTAGCCTTATGCATGGTGCAACCCAGTTATCTGTTAATCCAAGGCAAGATGGTGAAGATATTTAAAAGTGAATAAGGGGTATGTCAAATTTTCTTGATATTGATAAAATCATCCCAATTCTAAATTTTCTTTGTCTTAAATGTTAATAATTCATGCCCAATCAGTGTCAAAGCAGGACAAAATGGACCCATTTCAGGGCTAGAAATGTCTAAAATGATTGCATTGATCATAGGTAGGTCCTCAAAAAAATCGGAAAAAGGCATTTTGGAAAATTTTGCTCCTACTTTTTTATGCTTATTAAATGCTATATAATGGTTGAAATCTGACGGTTTAGATCACTTTCATCGGATCAAAATTCAACTTAGTGCACAGTAAGGGAAGGGGATGTGGCATGAATGCCTGGGATAAACTAAAGAGAGAATCCAGTTGATAGGGACAACCTAACTGGTAAGTTGATCCTCATCCTTCCTAACATACTCATCTTTGTTATTTACTTGCAGATGTGGATTTGCATCAGTTAACATTTTTCTTGTTCCTTCATTTGATTGATGAACATAAATAGTATTAGATAGAATCCTATATCTGGCCCCAAACTTTTTCAAGAAACCCATCCAATATAGCTTTATGAGGAAAAAGGATTTCAAGTTATAGAAAAGAATTAACTAAAGATTTGCAATTCAAATTTCTCTTCTAATATCTCTGTCTCTGTTCTTATCTCAGCAAATCAAACCCAACAAAGTAACAGACATCTTTAACGAAAGAGACTGTTACCGGCACTCGTATCTTTCTATCCGACCACCTTGCCAGGTAGTGGACCCCACCTAACATACTTAGTTTGGCTAGAGGGTCTGAAACACAGCTACATTGTTGATGTCCCACGTCCACTTGAGACACACTGATGCCTTAAAAAAAAGGAAGATGGATCATAGATAGCCTCCTCTATCAGAGGCCAGTGCACTCATGGTTGAGTGTTGCTGGTGGCAGTATCACACACATGCCAAGTTTTGAAGTATCATTTGACTTAAAATCTGACTTAGAGTTTAAGGCTTCGGCGTGCAAAAGCTTAAAATAAATGTCCCTTTGATATATTCATATTGGTCCTAGTCAAAACTCACACAGATAAGATGTGGACCCACTGTTCATCACTATAAATATTTGATATCTTTTACAATGTTTTATTGATGTGATTTAGCAGTGATCAATCGATGATTGGACCAGCTCCTATAGGAGCCTAAGTTTTCATGGGCTCATGTAAGTTTTAGAGTTAGTTTACCCACCTGTGAGTTGGTAGAGTGGCAGAAGGTACGTATGGGTTTGCTCCCCATGTCATGTATTCCACGTACAGCCCAAATTACCTAATGTGTATTTGTGTGGAATTAGCAGTGTCACGCGGGGGGATAGTCTTGTTTGGTCAAAGACCTCAGAAACACCAATGTCACAGGGAGAGAGGGATATATATTGTTTATTTTGAGTGGTTTATTGGTGAATCTCACATTGGATCCTCGTTGCATTGAGGATTAAAATTCTTTAAATAAAGCTTAACTATTCCAACAACCATACTAGTCCACTTTAGCGGAAAAAAAGTATATATTTAAATTATCAATTTAATGGCCTTAAATCAGTTATTTAGCATTATTCTTTATAATATAATTTTTTTATACCTAGCTAAACAACAAACCTTCATTTCAAGCGGTGGGGCTAAAGGGGCCCACAAAGACACAACATGCTCTATTTAAGTAAGGCCAGAGGGAATCATCCAGCCAAGATAATAAACATGGGCAGACCTACATATACAGTTATGGGCGTGGTCTCCCCGTTGGACTTCTAAAATACACATGAAGGTCTTGGTTCTGCCACCCCTCTCGAATGAAAATCCCAGATCCACTACTATCCCAAACTCCTATCCCAAACTCCTAAACTGGTACCAATCTTATGATATTTTAGATGAGAGTGCCCAGAAGAAAGTGCCTCTGTGATATCATGGGCCACGATGAAACAAAGAGAAACAATGATGTTGAGGAGGAATGCGAATATTCACCCAAAAGAAGGGCAAAACATAAAAGAGGGAAGTGCAAATGGGCCACTTTCTCTGTGACGTACACTTTTGGTCTATTTTCTGTGACCAAATTGAAAACGATGTGATGCCTTTGTTCTAAACGTGGGATTCGATCTCCATTCATGATTCTGGCACATTTATTTGCTCATGCGTCTCACTCACTCTCTCTTACTTGGGTTGGATTCCTATGAGTTAGGATATTGGGCCCAAAATATATAGGACCTATGCAGTTTGACCTGAGCCAAAAAAGAAAAGAAAGAAACACACGACACATGTATTAGTGTGCCCATTGACCTGTTTGTTTTAGGCTAATTGGTAGGTTTATGACCATTCATTAGTCCATTTATAATACATCAGCCAATTTCTAATCCATTTGGGACCCTGGATGTTTTTTGGGTTGACCTTTTTGGTGCTGGTTTTTCTTCACAGTACCGTTTTTTTTTTTTTTTTTCCCCAATTCATTGTTTTGTAATGGCTTCTTTTTCTTCTTCTTCTTGTATGGCAAGCCTTGATTCTAGGTTGCTTTCTCAACTCTGAGCACAACTTGTTTTCATCGAATATATAGAAATAATACATGAAATTTAATACCATAAGTGGTTAAAAATGAAGATCAAAGATATATTTTTAAAAAAATGATCTTCGAAGGATGGAAAATGAATACCTAGGTATTTCAATATGAAGAAAAGTGAAGATCTTTATCTACATCTCTACTTTATATCATTCACATCTCACCTCTTTAATAATCATTTAATAAAGATTAATTCACCATGAATCTTTATATATTTTAATCCAAATAAACAGTCTATTAAGGTTCCTTTTGATATACGCATTTTAATAATAGTTTCTTAAGGTTCCTTTTGATATACGCATTTTAATAATAGTTTCTTAAGGTTCCTTTTGATATACGCATTTCAATTTATAGCATGAAATCCTATATATTCAGTGGAAACAAATAGGCCCTTGATGTCCCTTTCACCTTTGCATCTTCTATAGTTACTATTACATACATTTATATATATAATGCTTACTTTCTTCCAATAATATGGAAATGTATCCTGATAAAGCATGTTACCATTGGAGAATTTTCGCCTACAAGCGAACCGCATGTACATTCCAGCTCTCTGGGGCCCACTTAAGCCCACATTTGATAATGCAACTCCTTGCACACTCTTATCCCTCTGTGATCTAGAACCATATGCATTCCCATAATTAAACAGAGGTGAGTTCTAGTTAAATTAGGTGGTCCATTTATATCCACTAATGGAGCTCATATTTAAACTCGAAAGTCAAAACCCACTCAAGATTATCCTTGTTTCATCATCTAGGAAAATTATACTTGATTTCAATTAGAGTTTTTTTTTTTTTTTTTTTGAGTTATTTCAAGCATCAAATTGCTCAAAGTCAAAGACAGTAGCAGAAGCCCCCAAAAAAATAAAAAAATGTGGTGAATGTATAAATAGCTTATATATAAATAAATGAATCCTCTGTGGTCCCTTTGTAGATACAAATAAAGCGAACAGAGTACCAATGAATGGTACATTGTTTGCTGCAATTACGTTTTATTTACAATGCATGTGGAATGTTTGTCCATGAAAATTGTTTTCATAGCAAAACAACTTCGCCAAGATGATGCGTGGAGGCCAAGGGATTGTTACAAATATAGGCATATTTTGAAAAAAAACAAAAAGTCATGTGACAAAAACCTGAAATTTATTTTCATGAAAAACAACTTTCGCACATTTTTTTTTTTAAGTACCGAGGCAAGAGGGCTGGGACCCATAAGAGACCCCAACCAAGGAAAGAAAAGACAGCATGATTGCTGCAAGAAGGAATGCCAACTAATGGCAAGAAGGAAAGCCTGTTTCATGCAAGAAGGGTACCCATGGATCATTCATCATTGATACCTGGAACCAACATATATATATATTCATTCTATATGGATAGCTTTTAGAAACACTGCTTGGTGGTAAGATCTTTCCATTGATTCAACACCCTGTTGCAGTTGGAGGGTACCAAACGGCCCCAACATGGGGCCCATAATATTCTCTATCATAATCATATATTACAATGGAATGAGACTAGGCAATATATCAAATATATATATAAAGGTTTTGTCGTCCCATACTCCTTATTTCAATGATGTAGAATATGATATCATGGAAATAATGTATGTCATAGAAACTGATAAATTTCATAATATCATGGGACGGTCCCATGATGTTATAGCTTTTATGCAAGTATCTTAGGGATTTTTTTTTCTCTAAATGATAAAACTTGAGAAATGGTGGTCAGATGTGAATTTACTTTTCACAAAATATCATTTTTCTTATTATGTAAAATAGTGAATTTCCTTGCTGGTTGCAAAAAGTATATGATATAGAAACTGATCATAATCCCTTAATATATCTCTTAATATTATGGGACTATCTCACGATATCTAATATTGTGGTGCAAAAGGCTTTGGAAAAAATATTGACCAAAGTCAAATAACTCAGATCACATTACTTAAATTTTGATCATAAAATGAGGAAAATCAGGTTTAAAAAGGGCAATATGTCAAAACTCCTAGATGTTTTCATCTCAACGCCAACACGTGGAGATAAAATCAAGTCTTCACTTAACAACAGCTTTTGCAATAGCTTTCCTACAGTCATGTGATCTCATCTAATCCTCCACGAGTCTGTTGCGCGCTACAAATTCAGATATCACATGATTTAATGAGCTCTGTAACATTGATATATAAGCAATGTATATACGATAACAGAGTCCATCTTCACACGCAGAGAGAGAGAGAACATTACTCTTCATTGTCAGTCCCACTTGATATATGCTTGTCTTTACAACCCACTCAGCGAATCTCGTAAAACACTTTCCAGTAACCTCCTCCAAATACGAAGAAACTCCTCTCAAAATCCTATCATTCATCTACTTCCATGTAGACTAGAGAATAAAAATATTCTATCTTAAGATACTTGCCATAGGTTAGGGTTGTATGGTCCCTTCATGCTATATCGAAAGATAATATAATATCATAGTCCTATGAAAGTGAAATGGAAAGGGAAAGACACCAAGTGGTTGGGGTCATTTTAAGTCACAGAAAATGATAAATGGTTGAATATTTCATGAAGTGGGTCCTATGT